>JAOUZG010012819.1:0-31721 GCA_026289955.1 Argiope argentata
TATATATATATATATATATATATATATATATATATATATATACACATCAGGAGCGTTAGAAACAAAAGTCTAAATTATGACACTGATAATTTATGGCTGTATAAAATTTTTATTTGAAAAAAAAAATGCATAATACGGTTGGATTTTATAGATTTATTTAAGGATAGGTGAAAAAAATTAAACTTTTTAGAGAATTTTATAAGTGAACTATTGAATAAACTAAAGTATATACAAAAAGAATGCGAAAATTTCAGCTTTAGGTAATTTTGATGGGATCTCATTATTTTAAGAGATGCTTACCAATATATATTAAATTTTAACAACAGTTTATAAAAGAAATGCCTTAATATCTCCAATACAAAAATATCATACTCTATGACGTATAAAGTTTTTAAAAAAATCGAAGTCATAAGAAAAAAAAGTAAATTGAAATAAAATCTGAAATCATTTTTAAATGAAATTTCTAATTATTAAAATTTATATTCATATTGAATTTTTATTTGTAATGAAAACAAATATAGAAATAAGATGAATATTTAAACAAACGCTTCCTTTTAAATTTTTGAAAGTTTAAAGAATTTCTGGACGAGAATGGTGCTTTAGATAACAGAATTCGTTATAAACGTTATTGAACTTCCGAACAATGAATTAAAAATCACAGTAGTTAATTTAACAAGCTTTTTCCATCATTCTTTCTCCAAGAACTCATTCGAATGAAGGAAAAAAATGTCATATTTCCATTCCTTGTTAATTTTTATACATCTGTTAAAGAGTTTATTAGTAAGTACTAATAATCTCTTAAGAGTATTTAAAAACTTCGTAATAGGGCCTTCGCTACTTTGTACAGACTTATATTAGTATCTTAAATTGAAAAGATAGCAAATATTACAAAATGAATTTTACTTTAATTTCAGAACACCTATGAATATGAATGATTGTCAACAATTGTTGTTCTTTGAGAGTAAACATTTTTTAATACTAGTTTATCTAATATTTGAAGGGTGATAATTTATCAGGAATTCATTATTTTTCTTCTTTTTTCCGCCAAAAGATTATCTGTGTGAAATGGAACATTTGCTTTTGAAATGAATTCGCATATTAGTAGTATAGTATTGTATAAAAGAATTTAAACATTGTTTATCATTTTGAATAAAACTATAGGAATTTTTGAAATAAAAGATAACTCAACTATCAAATATAGCTACTAGATTTTTATTTTCATATCTATATACTTATAGTAGTAGTAATTCTTTATAAATATTGATTTTTTTACAAGAATAATGTTTTTAAATATTAGTTATATTAATTAATTAGAAAATTTTATTTCAAAAAAATTTTCTTAAACATTCCATTTGTTTATTTGAAGTTTAAGTTATTCAGAAAAAAATCAAATATATTTCCAACTTTGTTTATTTTCTTTTCACGAGTTACTAGCCTAAGATAGATATTTTTGGTCTACTATTAATCCTTACGAGTGAAGTGAGATAACAAATAGGCTTATAAATTTAAATAAAGCCCTTATCATATCTTACAAAACTTAAACTTATATTAATTTCTTAAACAAAAAGACAATAGTTTCTATTACTATAATAATTTAAGTGCTATTCGCATCTTTTAGTGATGTGTAATAATTGTTTATAACGTAAGTTAATGATATTTTCTTTGTATGAAAGAAAAAAGAAAGCAATGATTTATTTAAAGCTTCCATTCGTTGACATCAAAGAAAATGAATTCAGAGAACATATTACATTTATTTCCAACTAGCAAAAAAAATTCAAAATAATCTTGATGGAGATTATTCTTGACAATCTGATAGTTTTATTTTTTATATTGCAATAATTCATCACTGACATCTAAAAAGCCTTTAGTATTTTTAATGAAAAGTAAAAGTTTTCCGTGAAAAGTATTTTTTCAAGCTAACTAAATAGAAAATCTTTGACATTTATTCCTAACCCGGATTTTAAACATTTCAAGGAATTCGTTTCACTTTCCTTCAAGGTCAAAACGTTCGGATGGGCATTTCCAATTTCAATCTGAGTTCAAGGATCTTACAATAACAGAAAAATAAAATGTTAAAGCTATTTGCTTTAAAACTATTTGAGCCCAAAAATAAGTAAAAACACCACATTTAAAACATTGGTTACCAAAAATAAACAAATACTTCAAACAGAAATTTGTGCCATTGAAACAAAGAATAAGAATAAAGTAATAAAAAAATTAATATATTAGTCATTTATATGTAAATTAGTTCATTTAAAATTTAATTATGAAACTATAACAGATCAAAATAAAGCACAAAATTTGTATAAGTGAGCATCAGAAAAAAATTAATTTTTAAAGCAGTAAACTATGTAGTATTCATAAAAAATAACAAAATAAAAATTGAGAAGGAAAAAGATAAAGTCTCGAGCCTAAAATAAATAAAATATTTTAATTTAAAAATATTTTTAGTTAAATCTAGCATAAAGAAAAGGAAACAATTCCAAACTCATTTTCAATAGTATATCTAAATGAATAACAAGTCTGTGATTTGATTATAAACCGAAATAAAATACTGTAGAATATTTAAGAATAAATAATTTTTAGTTATCTTATACTTTAATACGGAGCTATGTGAAAAACATCGAATATTTAATAGAAAATTTTAAGAAATATCAAAACATTACTAATTAATTATAAGGCATGTGGGAAAACGTGATTTAAAATAATTATTTAATATTGAATGTAGAAGAAAAATGATTTTATTTTGACTCATTTATACAGATTTTCAATAAAAGGTGAAATGAATATCAACGAAACAAAATTTGTATGATTTATATATATATATATATATATATATATATATATATATTTGTTTATCTGCATATTTAAATGCATTGCTTATTCCAACATCTTTTGAGCATAAAAATGTGCATGTATCATAAACGAAATACAAGAATTAAGAAGGAAACTTTCGTTAATCGATAAAAGTCTTTCATAAATTTCATTACATTTTAAAATATATCATTTAGAATTTTAAATCCTTAAAAATATCGAAATTTTAAATATAGAAAATTATTAGATTTCGCTTTGAATCCATTTATTGAATGAATTCCTCTAAATTCGATCTACCAAATCGAGTGTACAATCTACTATGACAGCAAAACAAATAGCGTGACCTTCACTGCATACTTATTTAGGAAAACAATTCTATCGCCACTCAAATATATGACTGAATAAAGTATCTAATTTACTTTTTAAATAAAAGAATAAGCCTCCGACACCCATACATTTTTGGAAGATAATAAGCAGACTTGTAATAAAAAAATGTGTGTCAAAGTGTTATGATATTCAAGAAAGTTCTTGCCATAAAACTTTCTTGGGTCATTTTTTTGGTTTAACGAATGAATAATGTTTGGATGTAAGCAGGACGCTGAGGAAGCAAAAGCAATTTTTCAAGTGATACATTTCCACAATAAAAATTCCTTGAGCACGCGGTGGCTTCCAAAATTTTCCTTTTTCATGGTATCTCATCAATTTCTTTAAAAAATGTTTAAAAATGTTACTGAATAATTTTAGATAAATAGTTCGAGAAAGCTTTATGAAATTATTTTTTAAAAAAAGAAAAAAAATGTAACTTATAAATCAATTTTAATGCGTTATGATATTTCTTTTTAAAACCGAGTTTACACTTTTATTTGTTATGATAATTAATGCGCGATTTCAAAATGATCAATTAAAATAAATCTTAGAGCATAAATTTGTGTTAATATTCGATCATAATTGAGCTTAAATTAGAAAAATCTATTGCTCTGATTGGCTATATTTCAAATATGAAATCATTTTGCACAGTGTCAAATAAAAACTGAAAAATTCCATCACTGCGCTTCCATTTTCATTATCTAAAATCGATTTTAAGAAAATGCGCAAAAGGCTAACATTTAAGCAAACATTCCAATTATTCAGGAAAATAAGTTACAGTAATCTCACTGCTGCAAAAACTTTCATTAATTAGTAAAATCGAGAACACAATAATTACATCCCCTTCTACTGCATTCAAAATCTCAAGATATTAGAAAGACCCATAATAATTTGGGATGCATATCAAGTCCTTCTGCAGTAAAAGAATTTTCATGAATATAATTCCTCTTCCGACTTTTAACTTTTTTTTTTGTAAAAAATGAAGTTTAGTTTTAAACGCAAAGATGATTAGAACCTTTCATGAAGCTGCCTTCTCAGGAGAGTGAGAAGGAAATGTTTTGAGTGACTTTTTTCAAGTAATATAAAAGGGTAAATTTTTAAGTACACAAAGGTTTAACTGAAGGCCAAAGGTTTTATTAGAGGTTCAAGGTCGATTATTTTAATGATGTCGATGGCATCATCATTCGAATATATTTTCTTCAACAGAAGTAGAAGGTATTGCTGATATTAAATGTAGCTTTCAGCTTCACGGCAAAAACCAGTATAATATAAAATTATTGGAATCAATATCCAGATATATAAGTTAATAAGCAATTCAGATAAGATATTTTTTTTAATATTTAATATGCTGAATATAGTTTCTGAAACTCTATGCTTTCTTCTATGTATGCAAAACATATTCTTAGCAATAAAAATAAAAACATAAATCATAAAAAGAGCATACAAATTCGATGTATTTTTAATTTTAAAAGTCGCGTAAAATATAAATTCATATTTTTTATTCACAAATTATTGGTCATATTATTATATGGAACGATTAAAAAAAAACAGTCTTCGGAATTTTATGCTTAGCTTCCCAATTTCATATAATGGATTAATTAAATGTTCGATTTATTTCTAATCAATAAAAATGGTAGGAAAAAGTAAAAAATAGGGATATTTTTAACTCATGAGGAAAAATTTACTCTGATTATAGTAATTTGGATTTTTAAACAAAAACAAGGATATTTTTTTTTCATGGGATAGTTGGTATGACTTTCACATATAAATGAATATAAGGCTCCAAATCTCAAATTTATAATGCTACTCACAGACGATACACAAAATTTCATTCTGTGTTTGTAGCAAACTGATTTCTGTAATTAAAATGAAAATTGGTTTATTTCATGAACATAAATACTTTTGAAAAATATTTATGTTTAAATATTAACTACAACTGCGCCAATTCGATGAGGATGCAAAATTTAAAAAATTAATCGAATTGAAAAATATTATCTAAATCAAAGCATCAAATCTAATTGAATGAATCAATATTCGTTCATTGATTGCTTGAAAATATATTCGAATCGTATGAATAATTTTTTGAAAATTTCTTCAAAATTGAACAGGTAACATTGAATATAGGTTAAATTAGGTAAATAGGTTTTGTCCCTACGAAAAATACAATCAGCGACAAGTTAAAAAATATTGAATAAACTACTAAAATGAGGGTTGTTTTTATCAGAAAAGGCAAAGGAAACTGGAGAAACGGGAGAGATCGAGTAACCTTTCCTTGCATTTAAGAATATTTTAGAATTTCTTAAATGCAAGTTGTATAAAAAATGTAACTTTTGCATAAAAAAATTTTGCATAATTTTTTCATACAAAAGCTGCAGGAACATGAATTAAAAGTCAAAAAATAATGGTAAAAAATGCAAGTATAAAAGCAATTTGTACGGATTCATTTCATTTATTTGCTTCTGCAACTTGAAGACTAAATTAATAAGAAGTTCAGTGATTTTTTTACCATTTAATAAAATAAGTAACCTAATTTAAAATTTATTAATAGTAACAAGTGAAATTTAACTTTTACAATGCCATTTTTGTGAGGTCAACTCTTAATAAATATCCATTAAAATTTTTGTCTCGTAGTGATTGAATTTCTCGCAGATTTTTTAATTCAGTTTTCTTTTATATTTTAAAATGTGAAAGTGAAAAACATCTACAGTTGAATTTTAACTAAATGTAGAAGTATACCGAATTAAAAGTCGAATCTGTTGAATGTTACACGATTTAAGGGGTTAACTCCTATAATTACTTGCTTGATTCCGTTATTCAAAGAAATATATACCTCAATACTTTTTATTTTCATTCTTTTTCTTTATGAAGCGTTCTATTTTCAAAACCAGCATTAGAAATTATACGAAATATGTAGTCGTATATGATCCAGATTGTTCCATCTTAAAGTCAGGATATACGTTTGCATATGAATATTTTGATTCTTAAGTGCGTTTAATTCATCTTTATAAATATTTAATATGAAATCATCTAAGTACTAAAATTCATTTTTAGAAATTTATCATCTATTAGTCAGATTACATTTTCTGAGAAATTTATTCTTTATTTCTTTTTTCGTCTTTATTCAAATAACCAAAAATCACAAAGTAAGAAGGCAAACAATGGGCCAGTTGTTAAGTAAGTGAACCTGGGGCCCGAAAGCATCCAGCAAAACAATACATTTCTTCTGAAAGTAATGATTCTGCATTTATCTGGATTTATGGTTCACAGTTATGAATCTTTTTTATTCATGTTTAACAATGATTTGTGTAATATTTTTTTTTCAGACAGTCACAATGCAGAACAGCATGAAGAGAAGTACAGTATTTTCTTCCTTAGCAGGTATACATTTATTTTCTTATTTTAGTTTTCTTATACTTTTAAGAATAAAGGGGCAATAAATTACAATTAATATTTAATATCAAATTCATTGTGATATTTGTTCATCAAATATTACAATAAATATTTGATAAATGTACTCAGTTTAATGTTGAATCTTTTCATAGTAATTTAATAAACTCAGCATTTTTGTTTTACTTATTGTTATTTAGAACAGTTAGTTCTTTAAAATGCCGGCGTCCTGGCATGGGGTGGCGCGTCTTCCCCGTGACTTAGGAGTTCCGGTTCCAGTATGGATGTTCTTCTGTGTTCTATCTGTAAGGTGTATGAATGTGCGCCCCCCCCCCCTGTAAAGAGGGGCTGTGCAAACGAATGTGATGAATGAGTAACAAAAGTCGTACTCTTGGCCCTAGTTGGGGCTACTACAAAAACAAGAGACGCTGATTAAGCTTAAAATCGCTGGCTACCTCAGCTTGTCCATGACAAGGGCCATAAGAAACAACAGAGTTCCTTAGAATAGTTAGATTTATTTTGATTAGATCAATAGTTTATTTAAATGAAAACACTAAAAAAATATTGTTACGTTCAGTATTTTAAACTGAATTCTGATTTAGAGTATAAATAGAAATTGGTAGATCTCAGATGTTTCCAATATTGATTCTATATAACCATAAAAAAATTTCTTATCAAAAGCGATGTCAAGGATTCGTTTTCCATTTCAGGATCAAATAAAATCCTGTAATCGAATCATATAAAATCTTGAGAAATCAATTTGAACTCAAAACGCCTTTTTTTAAAGAAAATATTTTTATTAACCCTTTAGAATCGCAGTTTTTAGTAATTGTATATTATAATATTTTTAGTATTGAGATAGATTTTTAAAAGGCTATTGATTTTGCTTGCAAGATAAATTCAGTTTGATTCTTTAATTAATTTAGTTTATTAATAACTAAATAAAAAATAAAGACATATTTTGTTTGAGAAAAGAAAATGCAACATCTAGGTTTCAGTTATTCTTTTGTTTGATAAAAAAAATGCAACAACTAAGTTTCAGTTTTATTGAAAAATTTGTCCAAAATTTTGCCAATCTACATAACGGTATGCAAAGATTAAAGATTTTGTTAAGAAATATACTTTATATTTTAAGTTTTTAAAGATAGAAATTGATGATACGAATGAAAAGGGGCAAAAAATAAAAATTATGTTCCTAATATCATTTTTCTTCCAGACAACTCCTGTGTGTCTCTATCATAATGCAAAATATTTGAATCCTACAAGAAATATTAAGCCTAAAGAGCTTTTAAGTCTTTTTAATAATTTTTTAAAATACTTCCGTATACAAAAAATCATTGAAAATAAAAGAGAGGAGATAGTTTATAAAAATTTAAGAACGTAGGTAATATTTTTGATAAAGAGAAGTATCTTTCTCGAAACAATTTTCATCAAATGCATTACGTATTGATATTTAATAAATTAAAAAGTGTCAAAATCTTTATTAAGCTCAACTAAACGATATTCTCTCTGTAACAAGAGGTATCTCCAGTGTCTGAATTTTCTTTTCTGTAAGGAATATATGCATAGATTTCAATAAAGCAAAACAATTTTTATCTCTTATTTTGGTTGGATTATATGAATACAATAACGTAGTAACATAATCGTGTTTCATAATCTATTAAATGAAGAAACGGCAAAAATGTTGAATGCAATTTATTCATTATTCATTAGAAGTATTCAGTTTATGTTCAATTGGTTAGAAAATCACCTTTACGTAAAAATAAATCGTTTCTCTCCTAACAAAGACTATTCACATGAAAGTCATAGGATCAAAATCACTGCTAGTGTCATTTAATATTTTATTGTATGTATTCTTATATTGGGTTGTAATTTTATGTCTTTTTCCTTCTGTAATATGCGCAATTTAACTTTACATTAAATGACAAGGCAAACTTGACGTGTATCCTGTGAGATGCACTTCATCCATATTACAAAAATGACTTATTTAATCATGCTATTACTTGATTTATGCAGCGTTTTGATGATGACGATGATAATGATCTCGTGTCCGCTTTACAACGAAAAGGGGGAGGCGCAGTAGCTTCTGAGAGTATGGACCCCTGAGCACCTGAGGGCAGAAGTATGACTTCTAGCTCATATGAAGATGACACACACTTATCACATTCGCTTGCACAGCCCCTTTTTACATAGGGGCACATTCTCACACCTCACAGATAGAACACAGAACAACCACGCCTTGTCCGGGAGTCGAAACCAGGACGATCAGATCACAAGGAAGACGCGCTTCCTCTGTACCAGGACGCCGGCTATGCAGTGTTTTCATTTATTAAAATGCATTTTTTTCTATCATATAATCATTCTGGTTCACCTATTTCTCTTCAGAATTTAATCTGTTTATTTAATATGATCAGGGAATTTAATAAATTTCCTTATATTTTCCTGTGACGAGAAATGCACAATAATGTCGTTATAATATCAGTCTCTGAGATGCTTCAGATTAAAAAAAGAAGAAGAAAACTATGGTTGTTATATCCAAAATATAAAATACAACGGGAAACGTTTATCTTAGGAAGTTTTAAAGAATCCTGAAGTCTAATGGCATTGCAACAGAAAACAACTCTACACCAAAAGCTTCCAAGAGATTTAATGCTTAGAGTACTTGCCTCTCTTCTGAGAAAAATCAATTTATTTAAAATTCACATTTCATTATAACCATAAAGTAAAAGAATTTCGATATATTATAAAGAAAAAAGCTTGTAAAATCAATAATTAAAGTTAAATTGAGTGAAATGAAATATTTAATTATCAAATTTGAGCAAACTTTTTAGCTTGTTACGAAATTTGATAACAGATAATAAAATTGAAATTTTGGGTATTTAATATGCTAATCAGCTTTATAATGAGGAATATTTTCTTTTTCTGAATGTTCATTACGAAAATTAAATTATACTGTTCCGGAAAAAAAAATGAAATTAGAATCAATTTTTTTGGTCCAAACCAAACAAAGTAAAAACATCCATTTGGAAACATCTTGCTAACAACTCTCATTTTTCATTAATAATGTTTTTTTTTCCAAAAAATCTTATTTTCATTCAAAATGGATTGCAAGAAGCAATTTTGTATGCTTTAGTCGGGCTTATTAAATCGAAAGAAGCCTTTTGGGGAAGAAAAAAAAGGAGTGAAAAAATAAGAAGATAAATTATTGGTGTCTTCCTGGAAATTATAAAGTGTGTTAACTCACGAAAAATTCCAAGAACCTGTTTTCGAAATACTTGATTGTTTTTCTAGTTAATCCTTCTTTCAGCATTTCAGGTGTTCATTCTCTTATTACTCATCCTTTTATCGGTGACCCTGCCAACCTCAGAAGCCAAGCCGGGTCTCTGCTCTGATATCTGCAACAAAATGTGTACTGGAGATTACTGCACATCCATTTGCACATTCTACTGCTGAGAATCGATCAGTAAGTGTCCCTTCCAATAACACAACTTTCTAGAAAAGTTTAGCAACCGTTGCAATATTGTTGTCGGGCTGTTCCACTAAACGATCTTGCTCAATTATTCCATTCAGTTTTGATGACTACATTAGGATAGATTGATTTAAATAAAATATATGAAAAACATAGCGTTGAATTATATTAAACCTGCCTTTGAGGGTCAACTTGTTTATCCTTTGGGTTATCTAGTTTTAAAATATTGTTCGCTCAAAGTATTGTGTTTTCTTGTATAGTAAATATTTTACTCATAACTGCTTAGAATTTCTTTTTTATTGTTTAATAAGATTAAAAAAATATAAATTAATGAAAATTCAGAATTATTAGGAAATGACTTGCCTATTTCTTAGCAAGATTTCATAATAAAAGAATTTTGAAATTCAATTTTGTGAATTAAATATTTAACGCTTACGTAAATATAACAGCAAAAAAATTAAAAGAAATTTACACAATACCTATTTTGCCATATATATTGAACAAAGAATAAAACAAAGCTTTGAAAAAAAGAACGAAATAATCCAAAAATGTTTTAAAATTAATGAAATTAAATTTCGATAACTATTGCCGAAAACAAATTTTTCTTAAATTAATGTCTAATAACCTCAGAATTCGCTTCGTTGCACAATTATCTGCCTCTTTTGGCAAATGTTACTTTGAAATAGCTATTAAAAAAGAGATTTATTTGATTTGATTAAAGAAATTTTTTCACAGCATTTTAAAGAATGAGATTATTTCAGAATTCTAAATTTAATTCTCACTTGAAAACAAAATTTTCAACATGATTTCGCTTTAAAGTTGCGTTCTAAAATTTAAATTATTATTAAAATTAAATAAACGTTAATTTTTTTACCTCTTTTGAAACTGTAGGAGGTACAATTGTCTCTAAATTTACTATTTCTCTCAAATTCATCAATCAGAATATCGAAATTATTATATAAAAATATCGTATGTCCACTGTTATATCAAAATGTTATATTTCTAATTCGCCAGAATATTTTATTCATACACAATACTTATATGCGTAATTTATATCAGCTCTTAAAGGCGTTGTATACGATATATGACTGTTGCATGTTATCATACAAAGTCATGCTAATGGTAACATTGTGTTAAATATTACTATTAGCGTGATTGTAGCAAAATATTAAGCTAAGGATACCAGCTGCTATATCAAAATTTCTTATATTTTGTTGTTTGGGATTTATGATATATGAAATTTTAATATAACAGGGACAATAGACAGAATGGTACACATTAATATTATATATTAGTTAAACAATACATAAAAAATGTATATTTTACTGTCTTGTGATATGATTTGGGCAAGCGGAAGTATGTATCCTAATACATGAGGATTTTCATCGAATATTGAGAAAGATATAAGCTGTGTAACAAGACACTATTAACTGATTTGCTCCAAATCTCTATCTTGCTATTGGAATGATAAATACCTGTGGCAGATTAGCTTTTAGGACACTTTTAATATTCATTCTTTAGTAATAATTATAAACCTCAAAAGTTTACAAACTTATCCGCAAATACGCAACACCACCACCACCAAGAAGCCTCACGAGTGAGAAAAAAAAAAACGCACACACCATTGAAAAAGCCTACTAGAAATGTTCCTTTGTTAAATTAAAGGAAATATTTCTTAAAGGTGTTAAAGTTTCTTATGTTAAGGGATTTCTTATGTTAAAATTTCTAATGTAATATACCGAGGGAAACTGCACTGTGAATTATTACAAAAAAAATTACATTTAAATTTTATGACCTAATCTATTAAAAACAGTAAATATTAGCTGGGTTTATTTTTAAAAGCCACATGATAATTGTAGTATATAATGAAATTTTATATTTTAAATAATTAAAAATATGAAATTTTTTAGATCGCTAGCTTTAGTCTTGAGAAACATTTAAAAGAATCATTCATCAGAGATACTTTCACTTACAGTTTTTCACAAGCTATTAATTAAATTTTCAATATCTATCCAAAACAATAATTATCCAGTCTCAATATAAATCAGATGTGTAAAATTATGGAATGTCGAAAGGCATATTCACATAATTTGAATAACTGTCGCATAAACAATAAAAAATTATCAAAGTTTTTATAATAAAAAAAAGGTAAATACAAGTATAGAACTGTGCTAGTTTTCGAAAATGTTCGAATCATTGATCGTTGTTATTCGAGCGTCACTGATAAAGTCGGCTGATTGAGTTGTAAACGATTAGTGAGCTTGTCGTTTGGCGTATGGATCGAAATCTCTTTTAATGGATCTTGTTAAGGCTTTTATGGTAATTGGTCTTCAACAAGAATCATTATGTTTTATGAATCCACAGAAAACGAAATACAGTCGGGCAAGTTCCAATGATAGCATGTTACCTGAGGGTGTTATATATTACCTCTATTAATAAATTATCTGTTTGCCAGAATTTTGACAAGATAAGTTCTTTAGCCACCAGAATATTATGCACGCGCTCCGTCTTGCTGGAAGTACCATTCTTCCTTCTAAAATATCACTTGACTGAATAGCATAACGCATTCTTGCTGTAAGCTCAAGCAAACGTCATCATTCAAAATATTCTGAAGGTACATTAGTCAGATTAAAAGATAAATCCGCATACTGAGACTATTCTACACAATTAATACTTGAATAGTATTTTAGCTTCAAACGTGATTTCTGTTCCGGATTAGCTATAATTTGGATGCATGGTTGATCAATTATAATTAAAATCCATTATTGTAATGTAAAATATTGTTGAAACTTTGATACATGCTATTGTTATGTAACTTTTATTCAAATTATGCATATATTTTTTTGATTAATAACATTGCTTTCTGTGCCATTACTTTTATTCATGGAGCTTTTGGAAACAACAATTATTCATTTTAGAAAGAAAAAAAATAAGTGGGGTAAAGTTAAAATGTACTCACCATACTATCCAGGGAAAGTTCTACACCCAATATTTACAGAATAAATTCAATTTCTTTATCCAATGAACTTAAACGAGTCAAACTTCGTGAAGATAAAGTTTCGAATCAGGCTTCCATAAATACCACTATCAGATCTTGAAAAAATAAATCTGATACAGGTTCTGCATATATATATTTCTACATATTCTTGCAAAGTCCCGGACGTTTCAGCTATGGACTATTGTTCCTTTGGTCTGTTGAAAAGAACTTTTTCTTAGTACAAAACCACAACAACTGATGGATTTTAGAAGGCAGTAGAAGAGGAATGGAAAATCAGTCCTGGAAATTTTACGAAAAGCCTTTCTATCATGGAAACTATCATCATCGATAGTAAAGACTATCTCATTGAACATTTAAAACAAATAGTTTTACTTTTAATCAATAATTAAATAGTACCGAAATAGTTTGAAAAACGCACAAGCACTCTCTGTAAAACAAAGTAAAGAGTTCCAAGTAGATTAGTTCTAAACAGGATCCTAATGTCTGGAATATTACAAATTTAATCAAATCAAGAAAATTCCTCAAATTTTGTATGTATATACTGATTCCATTTTTCAAAGAATTAATATAGGTTTTATAATATAAATATTTTGAAGAAAATAATACTATAAATATAAACAACAAGATAGACTTATTGAGATCTACGAGAATACAACAACAGGTTGTATTCTCAATTGGAATCGCGTAGAGCGTGCAAACTTTTTACATCTCCTTCGTATTTCATATTCTACGATGTTTGTAATCAATAATAGTTAATAATAACCTCAACTAAATTTTGGCTTAAATCCATAATTTCTAAAAGGTAATTGTTATGAGGTGAAGCGTTTATTGACATACAAGTATTCATCATTGATGGTAAATTTTCTCTCTGATCACTATAAAATAGCAACTGAATTGCATATTTCTAAATCGAAAATCCCCTACAGAAGAGTCAAATTTTAAATAGTATGGTAATATTATTTGATGCTTCCACTGTTTCAATATTTGATGCTTAGTGCTTCCACTCCAAACGAGTTAGAGCAAATAAGAAATTTGCAGAAGAGGAAATATGATTGGCCAAAACATTCGGAAGGAATCGACAGAATTAAAAATCTACATTGCATTTAATTTTCTTTCCGTCACCTATTTTTCCTTTATATTAAACAAACAAGATAAATTTTAACTAAATTTTCTTGTCAATCAATATGTAAACAGGTTTCACTAAATTTTTTTACTCGTTTTATTCAAATTATTTATTAAAATTTCTAAATTTAAATTTTTTTTTCGAACAATGCAGTTAGGAAATTATTTGGTCACTAAATTTTCATTCAATTTATTAATTATTTATTAAATATCACATCAAAATCTAATCACTAAACAATAATATAATGCCGGTGAAAAATATAATGCTTGGTATCATTATTAAACCCTAATTCTCAAACAATTTTCCTTGCATCTATTTCTGATTTAATATGTTGCATTTAATTATATATAGGCTAAGACATAACTATGTTAAATTTTGAAAGAAAAAAATTCAACAATAATTCGTAGAGTAATTTTTCAAGTAAAATATTACAGATGATTATTCATTTGTAATTTATTCATAACAATCAATGTTAAATACTTTTATTTTGTATAAAATTGTTTTTTTTTTAATTTATAACATATGAAATTCCATTTCTTATTTTCTTTACAGGGACATGTAATGATGGAATACGGTAAGAATGATGAAATATTTCGACAAATGTAAAGGGAGAGAGAGAGAGAGAAAGAAAGAGTGCCTTCCAGAAACTGTAATCGAGTGTGATTTTAACTTTTTAACATAAAATTTTAAAAATAATATTCAGCAAACATGTGTGCATAGTTTTTATTCGCATCATTTTAATAAATGTGACCGATTCTTTAGAAATAATGTGTATGTTTTTATTTTGTAAATTTTAAATAAAATTTTTACGAATCTGATTTGGATATTAAAACAAATTCTCAAGATGATTATACTCAAAAACAATACAAGGCAGATTTTAAACCATATACGAATAAACTATTCAGCAGCTTAATCTAAATTACTAATAATTACTTAAAAATAAAGAAGAAATGAATTTTACCGGTAACTTGATTCTTAAAATGCTCACTAAACTATAAATTGATTACTTTAGATCAAGGATGCACAACCTTTTCAAGATGAGGGGCCAAAATATGAAAAAGGATCATGTTGAGGGCCAAAGCAGCACGTGAATTGTGAAACATGTTATACGTGAAAACACTTTTTTATGGCAATGCGCATGAATTACAAGTATTACTTTATTTTACTCGTGCAAAGATTATGAAAAAATGAATAAAACACAAACATTACAGATATGATTAAAATTCTTTAGCTCAAAAAAAAAAAAGATTCCTGCTAAAAAGGTGGCAAGCATGAAATAGAATAACAAAGGGAAAAATTTTGGTAATTATACAGAGAACAATTTCGAGAAAAAAAATCAATTATCAAAATTAGAAAAAAATTAATGAGTTGGCTGGAACTGAATATTTGAAGTTATTGATTCTATGTAGAGATTAAGATTGGTTATGGCAATACGTAGAACAGAAGAAAGATTCTCATCTGCTATTCTATTTCTTATTTTTGATTTATTTAAATTCATTAGAGAGAAAGTTTGTTCACAAATGTAAGTAATGCCAAAGAAAGTTGCACATGCTGCTGCATTATGCTTTAAACACGAAAATTCCTCGGGTAAGTCTTTATAAAATTCTAATGTCGGTTTTCCTTTTAACTGATTTTTGAAAAATTCAGAATTCTGTAAATCAATTAAGGCTAACCGCATACTCACAGAAACTAGATTTACATCAACAGAAAATGGAGAAGAAAATACCCCGATTTTTGTTTGGCACTTTTCAAAATCTGAAAATTAATCATCTAATGCATTACGCAAGATTTGAATTCGATCCTCATACTGCATTTTCATGTGTGGAAATTTTTCACGTTCGCGAGCTTCTCCTATGCGAAAACTCGTACTCGCAGGTATTTATGAAGGGACCAAACTGAAAAGCCGCGAAATAAAGAGTAAATAAACTTAATAAACAACTGTAAATTCTTTATTGTGATGCAGAATCGTTTTCGTGTCAGATTTTTCTCCTCTTTGCTCGAAAAACCCTCATTTCATTTTAAATGGTCTATTTTAATAACAACATTCGCGGGTCAACTTCAAAGGCTACGCGGGCCAAAATTGGCCCGCGGGCCATAGGTTGTACATCCTTGCTTTAGATAATGGTATTTTAAAGCAGAAAATAATAACAAATAAAATAGGTGCATGCATATTTTGAACTTACAAGGCTTGCTAAATATCTTGACTTTGATCATTACATATTTTTCACTGCAAGTGACAGAAACGATAGATTTCAACCATATATATTCTTTAAATTTCCTTAAAAGACAGCTTTCGAAATTTCAAATGACTTACATGACCCTCTTATATACATAAATATATATTGAAATTAAAAATTAAGCAGAAGTTTTTTTTATCTTCAAGTTAAAAAACAAACAAACAAGGTGTGTATTTAAAAATATACAGTATCACCAAAGTATTCAATAAACCACAATCGTTGAATATTTTATAACTACAGTTTTAGCTGGCACACGATAAAGAAATTGTTAACTGTATAGAAATTTCAAAGCTATGTATTATTGAAATAAACACATTTTAGGCCTGGTTGTGCTTTAAAACAACTGTCGTCTAAAATAAAATGTTGAAGTACACCGTTCTACAAGTTGCTATTAACATTTTCAGAAGAATGTAAGGCATAACTGTAGGACATGGCACGTACCATATTTGATTTTAAAAATGCATAGTTCTCCTTAAAAATTTGGAATATATCCCTTTTATATTTTCTCATATACAAAAAGGAAGTATTACAAAATACATAAAATTCAAGCTCGAAATTTTTGACGAATATCCGCGTTTCAGATGTCCCTGAAATCGAAAGTATTTTTTTTTTTTTGTATTATGTTTGTCTATTTGTGTGCATGACAACTGAAAAAGGGAAAGATGGACTAGATGGATGAAATTTGTTATAGGATTTTCAAATAAAATTTGTAGATTTCCATAAAATGTTGAACGAAATCCAATTAGAGGAAGTCTGTCCGGCTGTCCGAATACAAGTGAACATTAAAGGTAAAATGGATGACAAATATAATTTTGTATACAGGTTTAGCATCTAAAATGTAGGTTTTTATAAAATTTTGAACCAAATATGTCAAAGGGTTGACAGTCTGTCGGTCTGTACCCTCATATGCATGCAAACGCGATATTACAAAAAGGCCACAACCATTGATACCGCTTTATGAAATTTATGTCTTTTTGGTTTTGAGGATTGGTACAGATTTGTCTAATTTCAGTTTCAATAGGTCATAAAAACGCTCCAAAATACACAAGGATTGTTCTAGTGCTTATGTAATAACTGAATCAAAGATATTAATCACAATAAAAAATCCCCTTACGACAAATTCAGTAAAAATATTAGATCCACATCAAAGATTCGGAAGTAATATCTGTCAATGTCATGTAAGGCATATATGGACTTACCTCAAAATCCACCATTTGACGTCTAGGCCAGATCATCATTATTAAAGGGTATGCAAGGAAATTTTGAGAAGATAATTTTGACTATATTTAATTTAAATTTCGGCTATATTTTATCTCAGTCAATTAAATATAACAATATTATTAAGTTCCAGGGAATCGTAATGAAGCGCAAATTCACACTATAAGAAAAGCAATTACATGAAAACAATTTTTTAAACTTTTAGTAGTCTGCTAAAATGCATAATTTTTCCTATTTTAATTATTTTCTAATTTTAATTTTTTAATAAAAATTCATTATAATAAAAACACTTTAGAAAAATAAAATTATTTTGTTATAAAATACTTTATCAGGCCCCCAAAACTCATTTGTGTAAAATGTCAAAAGTATTTATAGTTGAAGAACACTCAGAAGAAAAAATAAAAAGACGTGAAAAATCTTATAGAAACATGCACTTCAAATTATATGAACAAAACTAAGAATTCCAATAAACTTAAAGAATTTATAATAAAATCAAGGGAGCATGAAAATTTTCAAATTTGATATTTTTTTAACCTAAAATATTTCAGTAAGTAATATATAGTTCTAATCTCTATCTCTAAGGGTATGGTAATTTAAAATTTGCAACAAAAGTCCAAATATTAATATTAAACTAAAATAATTTGTTTAAAAAAATACATACTTGGAAAGGATCACAGTTATATAAAAATTATTTATATTAGATTGCCTTTAACAAACTCCATACTCAAAATATGTCTTTATATGGTAAATACCATGAGCTAAGAAAAATCATTTTATATTTAAAACCTTCGCTTCTCACTTATTACTTACATTTTCAAATTATTCAAGAGTGTAATCTTTTTAATTCAGAATTTTTCACGTGAAGGAGAAGAAAGCGAATTCAATTTCTGCGAAAATCAATAATTTTTTTTGATAAATTTTTTCTTTAAGCATACGTTTTATCCAAATGGTTTTCGAGAGTGAGTTCGCAGTTGTGGCTTTGTGATTAGAATGAAGATTTTTTCTCAAAAAATAAAATTGAAGAAATTTTAAGCTTTAGGGCCAATCCCGATTTCTCTCCTTAAAATCTTTATCATCAATTGTTGGTCCCTTCTCCTACCTAACCTTAAGATTGAGCTACGTGTCGGGAAGGAAATTGGAGAAAGAGTATGGAAAATTGCAAGGAAATTCGCTTTCTATTCTGCCACTTATTGTGATTCTGTGATATGTATATATATATATTTTATTAATTGTAATTATTTAATAAAAAGTAACTAAAGTAATTTTTTTTTGTTGACCTAAGTAGTAATTTAAAGTAGTAATTGACTTTAAAAGATTTTTTTCTATTACTTGTTTATAATAAAGTCCACCTATATCTATGCTAAACCAGAAAGAGACAAAATGAGCTCTAGAAACGGAGGTGTAATGCTAAGTACAAGTGAACTCAATAACTACAGAGCTCGGCAGATAAATTTTGATTCACGGGTTTAGCATTTAAAAGATGGATACTTACCAAATTTTGAAACAAACAGTTGACTGACTGTACTTTTGCAAGCACGTAAATGCAATAAATAAAAAAGAACATTGACTTAAATTGATGAAATCCGAGATATTATTTTGTGACTATATCCGTAGTTTCAAATAGAATTTTAGTATCAATAGGTCGTCAAAAAAATCATCAGAATGCACATTTTCTCGATAAATTCAATAAAAATTGCTATATTCCCATCAAAGATCTATATTTGGTAACTATCTTTTATTCTAATTGCAAATTACTTGCGGCCTTACCTAAGTTTCACAATTTTGTGCCGAAGAAAGAACTTTATTGGGATATATGCGGGAAGGTTTAGGGGAGACCACTCCTACCAGTTTTGTTGATTACACACCAATGCTTTTTAATTTTGCTTATATTATTAGAGAACAGGTCATGCAGTGTTTATAAAATTACTAAAAATTCATAGATTCACAGTAATTGATTCAATGCCACAACGAATTAAATCCGAAGACTGATTAAACAATAGAAGATGAGATCACTTAAATCACCTCAAAAGAAAGGGAAAACAGACAAAGATACAACTAGAAAAAAAAAACATTTTTTGTGGTATATACTTTTGTTATTTCCTTTTCATTTCGTAAGCCGCAAATACGATGATGACAGTCTTCAGCTGATGTCATGGTCAAGACCATGACCTTTGGTAAAAACCTCACATCAACCGGTTCACTTTGCTACTTCGACAGAGCTTTAAAACTTCACCTAAGTATCTTAGATGTAATCACGATTTTTCACTCTACTGAACAGGTGAGTACAGAGGCGTTTTTCCTTTATACAGTTTTTAAAATTTATTTTTCAAAAATTTGAACTTAAAATCAAAATTTAATTTTTTTAAAGATATCTCCATATTCAAATTGTGAAAAATTAAATTATTTTTAATTTTTTAATTAGTTTTAAAATTACACACCTCATCATAAATATTATGGTATGGATATCTGGCTTTACCATTTAATCACTCATTTTAGCGAAAATAAATGATCTGTAATTGAATTAAATTAATGTTTTAAAATTTATATAAGTTTCTTAGACCAAATTTTTTAGATTAGGACATTTGAATGCTTTGCTATATTATGCAAGAAAGCATGTTTTTTTTTTAATAAATAAGATTACTTGATTTTTAAAGTTATTGAAAGAATGCCAAAAATAATAATCAAACAATATTTTTTTTATTAATTTTCTTTATTTTCTTAATTTTCTTTAGAACAATGAACATTATTTTATGGTAATTTGAAATTCAAAAATTTAAAATTTGCACTTTTTAGGGAATAACTTTATTTAGAAATTTGTTTTTATCTCTTTTTAATTTATATTTATTATGATATAAATATTATTTTAGCATAATAATATTTTCATATAATATAATATTTTAATAAATATATCATATCACTGAAAAACTATTATAAAATGGCAAGACAAAAAAAATAGTTGGAAAAAATATCTTTAGTTCCTTGCATAAATCGATATACTTATCTTAAACCTTAAAAAACAATGGTGACATCTTTAAAAAAACATCATTTTATATTAAAAAAAACAATGTAATTACTATCATTATAAATACTAATTCCTTTGATTTAAAATAATTCATCCTATCTTTGAGAAAAAAATGAATAACGACTTCATAATATCTACAATTTGAATAAACCAATTAGTCAGGTGTTTATTATATGTCATGACAAACACAAGATTATGTATATCATTAATTGTTTGGTATTTAATGAAATCATCTCATATAAATTTTTTAAACAAACCTAGTACATACCCGTAAAATGACTTGTCAAAATAATGCCGAAATTCATTTCAGTCTATTGAAGCTTTGAAACGTGGTGAAATCTCATATAAATGATTGTACCATAAAATTGTACATCATAAGTAAAAATATTTAAAGTCCATCAAAGATTTTTCTTGGACGTATTCTGATAATAAACTAAAAATTAAAATTACTTTGCATGAGACTGAAAAAAAGACGTATCATCAATCTAAAAATAAATTACTTTTCTAAATATCAGCTTCAAGAAAGAAATCAATAATTGACAGCAGCTACAAACTATTAACCGTCAATTTTTATTTTCTGAATCTATCCTTTATAAATTTAGTAAAGAAATCTGCAACCTACTCGATTTGCTCTATATTTCCAGAAGTTAATAAATATTCAACATGTCATTGTAAATTTATGTTTTCATTGCTGTCTCTATTAATAGATTTCTCATGATAAACTGAAAAAAATGACAGCGTAACCGAAAAAAATAAAAAAAATTTTTTAATTATTTCCTTAACTGCGTCATTTATCGTAACTGAGATTGCCCGTTTCATTCGTGTACATTTCTTCTTCAGGAAATTAAAAAAAAAAAAAAAAACTCTTCATTAATAAGCGTGCAAATTAAGATGAAAAAACTCCTTCCGACAAATATCTATTATGATAAGAGTACATCAGATAAGCGGCTTTTACATTAAAATTAATTTAATACTAATTTTATTTGAAACATGCAATAATTTGCCGTCTAAAATTAAAAAAAGGTTTTCTAAAAATTTCTGCTTAAAAAGTGGGAAAAATCTAGGAAATATTTTGTTGTAAGCGAGATATTTGATAGAAATAAATATTTAATTTTAACTTATTAAAAATGATAATAACTGAACGTCCATGATCGTTTTCTCAGAGAATACATTAAATAGCTGTTTAGTTCTCGAGTTATAAGTAACAGCAAAATATGTTTAAAAGTTCATGCGAAAATTGAATTTGAAATTGTCTCATCCAACGAAATAGAGAGAGAGAGAGAAGGTACTAAATGTTTAGTCATCTTTTGTAATACAATGCATCAGACCACTTGATAACCTTGACTCATTGACATAAAATGAATTATTGGCTATTCCTTGATATATACAGCTTTAACTACTGTGGTTTGGTATAAAAAGGATTATTGTAACATAAAGCTTGATATATGTGATATTAAATTTAAAAAATGCAACGCAAAAAAGGTTAAAAATAAAAAAGAAAGCGTTAAACTTGGATAAAGCGACACTAAACAAATTTATTACCATCAAAAAATCACAGACTGAAAGAAAATAAAAACTGTCACCATTTTTTGATATTAAATAATTTTATTTTTTTAAACCAACGAGAGAGTTCAACTTTCTCAAATTCTCCCTCGATATAATGCGTTTTGTGTTTAGTTCCATTTTAAATTAAAAAGAATTGAGTATGAATTATAGACCTCTTCCCGTTAGCCTATTAGGTCCAAAATCTAACAGATCTATGATTTTAAGGTCAATTCTCAAATTTCAATTTTCCAAGTATTTTACATTTTTAGGCTATCACGTTCACGTGACAAGATAAAGAATCGACTAGTTGAGAGATTTGACCCAAATTTTGATGCTAGATGCATATTTCAAGTATCATCTATCTATTTTTCTGCATTTTTGAGTAACAAATGGACAAATAGACATATATGCTTTTGACGAATTTCGTTAAAAATTTGATCGATGATTCTGGGGAAAAGATCAACAAATTTTAACCTTCGAAGTTGTTGTAATTTTGGGTTATTAAGTTCACAAACACACAGACTTAATTCTAAAAATTGTTTTTTTTTTTAATTCAAAGAGAACTTAAATTTGAGGTTTCCTTAAAATCTTTCATTAAAATTTTTTGACAAATACAATAAGTTCTTTTCATGTACTAGAAAATTTAAAAAAATGTTCAAACTTCTAATAAGTTAAATAATTATAAGTTTGATTATTAATGAAACACTTTATTGCCAAATGAACATACAAGAAAATAGTCACTCTTTATCATCATTAAAAAATCCAGCTTAAACTTAAAAATTTTTGAGAATCTTTATATAATTTGTATGTCTTTAAGAATCACAGAATAATCTAAACTTCAATTAATAAAACTGTCATAAATACGGTATACTTCGAGACTTATTTAATTAGTTAGATTAAGAAAGTGTTTATTTATACAATGCTTTGGAACCATATGAGGATTATTTTGATCAGATAAAGAGAACAACACTTCCTACTCCAAGTTTTCACTTGTACCATACCTACAAAAAAAAAGTATGATATCGACAGATTTAACTTGCATCAGGCTAACGCACACAATGAATATACGATCTAACACACCATACGCACACCCAATTAAAATGTCAGCGCTCATTCAAAGCTTCCTAGTACCATGCTACTGCAACTCTTTACAGACTGAAAATCAATTCCAACTCAAATTATGGATATTTTACGCAATATCGAATTACTTGTTTGATTGTAATACCCAATACATACCCAAGTAGAAAACGACATACCAATTCTATCGACTGATAACTCTAGTATATAAACGATCAAATGAGCAGAAAAAAAAAATCTCTTTATTGGTCAATATACAATGAGCATCGTATATTAACGCTATCGAAAAATAAAAACTCCATAATATCAATTAACTCTTCCTTTTCTTGTAATACTTCCGCTAAAGTTTAAAAAAAAAACCTACACAATTGACTAAGGTTGCCATCCATCATTATCTAATAGACCTGTCATGAGAGTTATTTCCTTGTTATTAAACAATGTAACCTCACAAGGTCCTTCTTTTCTTTTATCTTGACTCTTTTAATTTATTATAAATATGCTTTATTTTCAAAGTTTTCTTAAGCTGATTACAATATTTTATGCGCTTTTACATCAAATAATTTATTCTAAAATCGTTAGAAATGAATTTGCATCATTTAGCAGAACTGATAAAAACTAATATACATAAATTATTTATTATAAAGTGAATTATAAAATCAGATTTCAATAAAAGAAAAGTAATATATTTTTATTTTGCATTGATAAGTAGAAACAAACGGTCGTCAGTTTCAATGTACATCATCCGACAGAAAATCAGTTTACCTATCATGTAATAATTTTCACTTTTAAAAGAAACTTGGATTTTTTCTGGTCTATTTTTATAACTTAGGAGACATCAACGCAATCATATTTATTACAATCCATTATTTGGAAGGAGGGACTTGTTCTCTGTTTCGTACTTTTCTTCTAATCAGAAAAAGCACTCATTTGCCTGAGACTGAACATGAGCCTTCAACTTGTCAAAGCTGGATAATGCATAATATTAAATGCATTTAACAACTCTGAAAATATTTTTTTTCTGCAGCAATCCAAACTAGAAAAATTATTGAGAAACCTGAAGCATATTCCTATGTTTACAGCCATTTATATCATTTATTATGAAGTAATTTCTTTCACGTAGCCTTTTCAGTTAGCCTTTACTTTCATTAGCATTAAAAGTACTGGAATTATAGAATATTAACTTCTTACTGTTTAAATGAGAAATAAAAAATTCTACAGCCTACTTATATGAATTTGTATCATATAACAAGGGTTGGAAATTTAATAGCCACAACAATGTAATTACATCTAATACAATCCAAGTAGTAGCCTATAATGCCCTTAACCTTTTTAATTAAATGTCAGCGCTTTTTATAACTTGTTTCCAGCAACGTGGAATTAACGGAATGCCTGAATCAATACAATTCTACTGATGCTTCGGATGGAGTCATTTATTGATTTGAAAATCTCTGAAGGAGTTCGATAAAAATCCAGGATATAAATCCTTGCTTTCAGGGATTGTAAATTGCTGTAATCAGATTTGAATTATCTAACTATGATTTGATTCAGAGAAGAAAGAATCATTTCATGACATTTGATATTGAACTACTGCAGAGATTCTTTAATCAATAGACTGTTCTATCCAAAGCGTCAACATAACTTTTACTGATATAAATATCCCGTCGATTCCACGCCCATGTTTAACTTCTTTTTTTTTTAACTAAACATACATTTTGCAAAAAATATTTTTGAAATACATTTATACTATAAAAAGTGAAATTTTCTTTCCCCTTTATTTAGACTTTAAAAGAAAAGAAAAGAAAATGCTTTCTATACCGTGGATCATCTTTGCAGTTTCTTTCATTTTAAGTAAGTTATTTTATTTTTATTTTAAAAATTCGTTTTTTCTGGTGATACTTTTATATTCTAAAATAACAGCTACCCAAAGTTTTGAGCCCCACTAACTTCTTATTCACAAAAAACAAAATGTAATAATACTTAATAACTACAATATTAAGGATTTAGATTAATCCATAGTTAGTTTTTCAATTAAGATAACTTAAAACGCATGCGTGACACACTGGCGAGAGAGGTACTATACTCAGTAATATTGTTTGTTTTCAAAACAAGAATAAAATGTTTTGGCTTGAAACTACAATTTTTAACTTAAATAGTAAATAAATAATAATAATTTAAATTATATTATTTTCCATGAGATCTTAAATGAATATTGAAAATCAATACAACAAAGGTACTATTTCAAGAAGAAAAAAAAGCGTATTTCTAACAGAAAATTACGAAACGAATATCTGTGTAACGAAACAACGGTGACATTTTAAGAAGCACCCATATCATATGTATGATTGGCTCAAACTCTTACAATTAAAATAGATTATAGAAAACAGAGCGAACAATATTCTACAAAAAATCTAAGGTAGTGAATTATTCATAATGCAAGAAACACACCATGAAAAGCAAGTCGACGGCTAAGCTTACATTAGTTATTATTTTTCAGAAAGAAAACTGGGAGCCAATGGGTTTATCGTCAGCTTTCCTGAAAGAATGAGGGCATCTTAAGTAATACCCTTCTAACACAAAATGTCCACCAATATTGTTATGATATCTTTCCAATAATGTTTAATATACAGAATGTTGAGAAACATAGCGTAAAACATCTTGAGATGGTGAAAATTAGATGTAAGGTGTTACCACCATGTGCTAATTAGTGTGACTGTGTGGGATATAAAACAGTATGCACAAGAGGAATCAATAAGCCTTGTAAAGTTGCCTCCACCAGACCAGAATTTACTCTCTAGGGGCCCTTAGGCAACACAAATATCCGGGTTCTCATTTTTTCATGCCTTTCAGAATATATACATTATTGATTGATTTTTGATGAATCTTTATATAAGTACTTTTAATTAGAAATTTTGGCAAACTGAAATAACAAAATATTTACTTGATGGTCACATTCAAGAGGATTGCTTAAAAGATTTTAGATACGAAAAATAAAGATCGAAGTTCAAATTAAAAATGAATATTAAATTTAACTACTTAAACACAATCGCAATACTAATTAATAAAATGATTGCATGTTCTAAAAATTATTAACATCCTTTATCAGACTATATACACTATTTAGCTTATTTAGCAACATAATATAAAAATAAAAATAAATACTTTATTTGGACAGGCTTTAAAATTTACAAATTATTTTTTTGAAGGTATAAAATTAGATTTCCCTGAATATAACGTAAAAAAGCTGAAGTCCCAAAAGCTGCAGGAGCTTATTTTGTTTGATATTTCGGCCCTTATCTCCACGCTCATTCGAATTTATCGTAATTTAAACATTTTGAGTACGAATCATCTGTGGACTCTCAAGCATGTCTTTCCTTCCAATTAAGAATCAATATGAAAGATTAATCCTTTCTTTTTCTGCCATTATCAATAAATTGACAGTCTATGCGACAAAAAAATGCCCTTGATATCTCTTCTTGTATGTAGAAGAAGCTACTCCACTACATGAATAAAAAATTTACAAAATAGTCAATTACAACCTTTTCCAATGTATTATTTTAGATGAATTTGAATAACAGCGAATTTTTAATACGAATATATGATGCTATTTTTCATGAGCACAGCCATCTATGGAGGAAATTACGAACCTAATTATTTTATCAGTAAAGGAAGAATTGTTACCTCCTTTCTACTGTTAGTGAATGAAGAATTATTATTGAAGAGTTTTAATGTAAATTGCCCTTTTCTACACTAAATAATTCACTTTATATTTAATTTTTAAATATGTCTAAGAATTTAGGCCCATATCTTATAGTAGATATATTTTTTTGCATTTATTAGCTGATCTGCGGCCGCTATGGAGGTAGCGCTGAATAATATGATAATCCACACATAGCATAAAAATAATAAAATTGTTTAAAAAAGAAATTGAATATTTTCTACAGCAAAATATAACGGTCAAATTTATTCAAATAGTGTACAGTTATTAAATGATAAGTAAATTTACAAATGAGGAAATTTAAAATAGCTTTTTCTTAGGCGAGATTTTTTTTTTTTGTCTGTTTGAAAATTAGATCACAATTTGAAGACTAAAGTGCTGAATAATTTATGTTTCTTGTATGCTTATTTTCTAAGACATATTTACAATTGGATTTGGTACTGAATTTATAATAATTTTCATTGTGGAATATTGTTTATATGTATTACTTATAACTTTTTAATAAAATATTAAATTTTTTTTCAATTATTTATAATTAGAATACATTTATATTCATATGTGCTTTTTCCCAAGTATTAAAAAAAATTAGGAATTATTGCATTATATTCATGATTGTGAGAATTCTTGATAATTTACGGGCATGCTGGTTTCATTTGAAAATCCTATCGAACAACTAGTAACAGAAAATCCAAATAAATTTGCAATCACTTTTACCTATATCATATATTTCTCTGTACAGGTGATGTAACAGGCACTTTGCTGAGAACAAAATTAATAAGAGTAAGTTGATTTTTTTCTCTCTCTCTCTCTATTAGTATAAAATTCTAAATTAAAACTTTAAAAATCAATAATAATCAAATGTTTTGCGTCATATTATGTTTAATAATAGTTCTCCAAGTAACATAAAAGTAATTTAAGATACTTACCAATTTCTTTGTCAGTTCCTGTCAATCATGTAGAAGCATTCTAATCGGCCAAAGGCTGCGAAATAAAGTATTTGTTTAGCTTATATCAATTAAATCATATATTTGTAATAATTGTCATCTTGCATCACACACTCTCAATCTTATAACAGTTTTTGCTGTAATTAAATCATTGATGCCCCTGCTAGATATTATTTAGTACATTATACAAAATGACTTATACAACTTCAATTATATACTTCAAAATATATACTTATATACTTCAAAATGACATTATAAAAAAATCAAAGTTGTATCAAATTTAAGCCGAAGCTATTGCCCTTTCTCTTAATAAATATATGATAAACTTGACACTATTCGTTTTTTGAAAGACAATAGACGTATTAATTAAAATTAAATTATTCTATTTTGTTTTCTTTATTCTCTGAAGTTCAAAAGTAAAAGTAATCACATAGAAAAATTCTTCAGCTTCTTAATGATTAACAAAATATTTATAAGCAACAAATAGTTTATATGTTGATATTACTTATATAATGATGTAGCCAGTCAACTTTCAGTGTTATGCATACCGTTAATCAGAAACTCATCATCAGATTTCAAATGTATCGATAATTTATCAATTGCAGCATCATGTGATGTAATAAGTACGAAATTTCAAGCATTCGTATACCAAGTATGGTCACTGAGCAGAGGGAGGGTTACAAATAGAGAAGTCGGTTTAACCGATGAAAAATTAACGCTTGTTAGAAAATGAGGGACTTAAGTGTTGTAATATATATAACCTTAAACAAAACAAAACAAAAAGGGAGAACCTCTTTAACTCTTGCATTTATTATTGTACTTTCACAAAGCTGATGTCGATGGAAATACTCAAAGGAACAAACTTATTTATATCGAAAAACTGATTAACCGATATAATTAACATAATTAATTAATATCGCGGAGCTTACCCATTTTGGAAACTGAGATTTTTCAGTAATTCGACTCATTATGCCTTTTTCTGTATGTGTATCAAATTTCGTTAAAATATTCACAGCCAAATTTTATTACATCACAATAAATTATTGAGATATAATTTTATTCGCCTAAAATTCCGAATGAAAAAAAACTACCTCACTATGGACCAAATATTAAATAAATCTCATATTGCTAAATGTAAACAATGCATATCTTTCTTTTTATTTCACTAAAATTTTAAGAAATTAACCAAATTTAATCCAGATTGGTCTTTAACATGAAAACTCATTTTCAAGTTCCATGATTTTTCAGGCTAATGATTTCCACTGAGTTTTGTTGAATACTGTTCAATAATGTTATTCTTCCAGAAGCTTCTTTGAGATTGAAAAAGTAACTATGATAGGTATTCAAATTCATAGATCTCATTCGGGAATCACCGCCTTATTACAGTCCGTGCAACTAGTAAAAAACGAGTGAGAATAAATTATAATAATCAAGAAATAATTGCAGAGATACGACTATAAAATCGACAGAAGTGGTTTTCTTGCTTTCAAATATAACTGCTTTTCAGAAACTTTTTGATAAGTAAATAAAGTTTCGTGGAAATTAAATATTAACTCAAATTTAATTTTTTTCTTCTAAATTCCATGTAAGCTATCGTTCATAAAATATAAAATTTGAATAAAATTTTAAGACATCAAGCATTAATACCAAGAATTATTAAAACAAAAAAAAAGATTATGCGTAAGATGTAAATGCATCTTCTGATAAACCAATAAGCATCATTCAGAAAGGACAATCACACTCAAAAAATAGAGGATAGATTAAACCAGCCAAAAGAAATATCAGTTTTATAAATAAAAAAGGCCTGAAAGCTTTAGATGATTTTTAGGCTGCATTAAAATTATACCTACAATACTGAATACTATTATTTTTTTTATTATTGTTGTTGTTTATTACTAACTGTATGCTGTTTAGTATTAATCAGAAATATATTTAAAAAATCGCTCAATTTTGCGAACTAAAGAAAATGTATATATGTAAGCCAGAACTATTTGTATTGATAACTATAAAAATTCTGTGGAAAAGCAATTTTTCCAACAACAACAATTTTGAACAGTATAATTAATACAAAATTCCATTATTTACTATCCTGTACAAATTCCTCGTCTTGGACTCTTACGCCATTCAATTATTTTATATGCACATAGTAGGTTTTCTAAAAGAGGGGTTTTTTTTATTTATTTTTTTATTTTTTTTTAGACAAAGAGATGGGAAGGCAATGGAGATATGAATGGTGGAGGTGATATGAGTAATATGTTTCGAGGAACTGCTGGAATCGATTATCCAGACTTAAAATCAATTCCAAATACCAGTTTCAAATGCAGTGATCAAGAATACGAAGGAGGTCTGTATGCTGATGTGGAGGCTCAATGTCAGGTATATAACATCTTTTCCTACGTACAAAATTTCGAAAAGTAAATGTGATTAAAAATTGTGATGGAATCTTCTACTACTCACAGCTAGTTCTATTTTAAATTATTTTCAAATCAATCTTCCTGTTTAGTATCATTTTTTTAAAAAAAAATATGAATTTAGCCTTGTTACATCTTGTTAACTCAATTATTTTTTTCTAGTTTTGACAATACCCCTTCCCCAACATTACCAGAACTTTACTGCGCATAAAACTATTTGTCTAATATTAACTCTTTTTTTTCACCCCTTTTATCGACCTTACCTCCTAGGTATATTTATTTGTCCAAACCAGCATAATCTACTCCGTGTGTGAGGCTTTGATTCAAAGCAACACACACTGGAATATCGTAATTCTAGCAGTGAAACAGATATACCAGGCGACATTCATAAAATACTCCAGTGACAAAACATTAGTGCGTTTGTGCCACTTTGAAACTTAATATGATTAGAAACGAAAAACTGATATTATGACCTGGAAGTCATTTATTTTTACTATGCACTTACTCTATCAATGTCTATGTATTACGATATGTAAATAAAACGATGAGCAGCTTGATGGAATCTACTTCATTTATTATCATATACAAAAACAACTTTCTTAACAATCCAACATAAATTAAAATACAAGATGCACTGACTCAGTATCCATGTGTAATAAATTATAACGAAAGAAACGCATAAGAGCGTCATAACACAAGAGTTCAGATACATAAAAGGAGGACTATTCCTCAGGGTTTTAACACGCTAATAATGCTAGCACTACCATAGTTTTGAAGATGCCTAAATAGTAACTAGTCTGTATTGAGTGCTATTAAATCTGTTGCGGAGTTACGACATTTCAAATTATCCAAAGTTTGAACTATTTGCTGGTAGACAGTTATTTTAGGGCAGTTGTATTCATAAAATATCCATTTGCTGTATGTTCAGAGATCTAGGAGACTAAACCGCCGCATCCCCACCTACTTAATTTTGCTTATAATAAAATGCATCAACAATTTAAGGTATTTCGCCTTTTCTGAATTCAGTCTTCAAAGTAAACGTAAAGAAAGAAGTATGCTTCTCTTTGTAGAGAGAAAATAAACATCTTGATGGACTGAATGCTGCTGCGCAGCAAGAGTGGTAGTGCAATGTTCTCATCGCTCCGCCCGTACATCCGATTTGAAAGCAGACGGAAATATTGAAAAGTGTCACTAGAAACGGTGCCAAATATCTTATTCCTGCAGAAAAATTCTTCAACTATCTAAAATTTGAAGATGCAGTAAACTGTCGTCTGCCTACGGTTCTTAATCCAAAAATATTGTTTATAAAATTCATTGGCAAATATAAAAATATGAAGTGTTTTAACAAGTGTGTGTGTGTGTGTGTGTGTGTGTGTGTGTGTGTGTGTGTGTGTG
>JAOUZG010012819.1:31731-86762 GCA_026289955.1 Argiope argentata
GTGTGTGTGTGTGTGTGTGTGTGTGTGTGTGTGTGTGTGTGTGTGTGCGTGCGTGCGTGCGTGCGTATGATATTTTAAAATCTAATTTGAAACTTAATTTATTTCTTAAGTTTTATTTTAATTTATTCCGTACTCACCGCTTTTGGCAACCAGCCGGTTCGCTAGTATTAATGCCGACTGAAAGGTTCCATTCTTGTTGCTTTATGTTGCGCTTAATGCCTTTTGTGAATTAGTGTAAAATTTGCTTACCACGGTTGCCTTTGTCCTCAACTCTGTGGGTAATCGGGAGTTTACTTTAAATGAGAAATAAATAAATATAATAAATAAAGATTAATTTTAAAAAATTAGAAAATAAATACGAAAATAACATTTCCCCGAACATACTTATTTTGACCATATACATTTCATGATTTTTTTTATTGTTTATCTGCAATAAAAGCTTTTAATGAAAGAAAGTAAGGAATTTAGAAAAAGCATATGAGAATTTAATTTAGAAATATCATAAATTAACTAAAAATTAGTTATAGCTTGTTAAAAAGCTCCATATTAAAAACTTTTTGACAAGTCAAAAATTGAATTCATTATCGAATCAAAATAATGAATTCAAAATGCTGCTAAGATTTTTATACTAAAACTGCATGTTTTAGTGTAGAATAAAATACAGGCATTTTATAACATTTGGATGTTAGAAAGGATGAGGGGGAGACACAAAAATTTATAATAGAGACCAAAAGATAAAGAGATATGTATGATGTTTTCAAATTATTTAGAAGAAATATTAGGATAAAACTAGAATTTCTGTCTAACATTCATTAGCATTTTGCCACTAGAATTATTAATAGAATTATGTTTCCACAATTTCAAAACAAAATCTTCAGTTTCAATTATTGAAACATAACTATAACAAATTATGACAATGAAATTTAAAGTTTTTGCTAAGTCAGAAAAGAGTAATATAAAAGAGTATATAATATTTTCTATTCAATATGCAACAAAGCTAATATTCATCACGATCATAACTGAATTTATATAAATATTATGACTTATAAATACTAAAATTTATGGCGTCTTTTGAAAAAAATTAGTTATGTTTTTCTATAAGCAAAACAGCTAGAGAACTTTCGTATGCATCAATTATAAATTTTGATTTATGTCAATTCCTTTTTTTTAATTCTGTCTAGGTATATCATGTGTGCCATGATGGCAGGAAGGACAGCTTTTTATGTGGCAGAGGCACGATTTTCAACCAACAAATTTTAGCATGTGATTACTGGTACAGTACAGAGTGCGAGACGGCACCCTCTTATTACTATTTAAATGCCCAAATTGGAGGTTCAGATATATCCTGGGTACCACCTCAAGGAAATCCTCAGTACAATAACCAAGGAAATAACTATCAACTATATAACCCAAATGCAGCAAATAGTGGAAATCCACAAGCTGGTGATACAGGACCTGGTCCATCTGAAAATGGACAGAAACCTTGTTGTTGTTTGAAAAATAATTACGTGGCTCCGTGGAATTTTCCTTCCCATTAGAAAAATCAAATTTTCATGCAAAAATAAATTGTCCAATGACAAGACTTTTTAATACATTTTTATTTACAGCTGAGATTAATACAGATGTCTTCGTTTACGATACTGAAGATCAATGAAAGACATATTTGTTAAATAAATTTTTAAAAAAATAAATTTCTAATATAATAGATGAAATATAATTTTTCAAATGAGAAATTTTTCTTTCAATATATTTTTTTAAAATTTATATCATTTACTAAGTATAGCAGAAAGTTAATATTTATCATTTTAAGTCGACTTGGAACCCCTAATTAAAAAAAAAAATTTTTTGCTTTTTTTTTTATTTCCTAGAATATTCTTTTTATTTCAATTTTTCAAATAAAATGCTTTTTCAAATAATGCATCACAACAAAAATTTGATTCAAAAAGTTTCAACTTTATCGCAATTCACAACAAACTTATTTGTTTAAAAATAACTCTCTGTAAAAAAATGAAAATACAAGCTAAATCTTGCAAAATAAGAGAAAATATATAGTGAGATTATATTTAATACTAGCCGCCTTTGGCGACCAGTCGGTTCGCCAGTATTAATGCTCGCTAAAATTTAAATGTAATATTTTATGTAGCTGAGTGTCATAACAGGTTTTTCACCAAAATATTTTTAAACCAAACAAATTTTGATAATCATATAATTCATTTATAGTATTATTTATTATTATCTTCTTCAGATGATCTGTTAACTGTGCTACTGATTTTCCTCTTTCTATCCGAGCAATGATTGTCCCGGAATTGATATTTTACTTAAATGGTGGAGGGAAAGGTTTAAAATTCTACGTTTTTATAGAATAATGAGATTCAAATTTTCATAAATGTAAACACACTAACAAATAAAGACACAATTGGTTTTCAAGAGATGCGAAAGTTTAAAAACAGCTTGGAAAAAGCCGCGCACAGAGGAAATAATATTGAAACACACACATCCTTCTTTTCTTTTCTTTTTTTCTATCCTTTTTTTCTTCACTACTTTTGTTTCTACAAACCCTATTTTCACTTTGTTATTCTTTTTTTTTCTTCCCTGCCCAAATTTTATTTTGAGCAGGCATAGATTAAATATCCATACCGTCTAATAATAAAAGCAACTATTTTCTTTCTTTTTTAAACATCCCGTTATCTATGAATGAAAACCAACTGACTTCGCGCATTTCTTCGAAAACAAATCATAATTTATTACTTACTGCTATCTTACTCAGTTGGTGTGGGGGAAGGAAATGCAGATTTTTGGCGGGAAAGTAAGAAAAGTGTCGTTTTAACTATTTTCCACGCAGTTTTTTTAATTTTTTCTCTCCATAAGAACCATCCTCGAGTCTTAACGAAAATATTTTTAAAAAATTAGCCGAATCGGTCAAGCCGTTCTCCAGTTTTGCGCTTAGCAACGCATTTCGAGTTGCATTTTTATTAATATAGATAACTTCTCATAATTGTCGAGCTCCCGTGAAATCTTCTAACAATAACCAACAGATATCATCACTTGCACGCATATTGTTATTCCGAGATGATACTTCCCTAGCTAGCAACACTAGATATAATGAATATTTTTTATAAATTAATCTAGATGAATTGAATATAATAATTAATTTCAATGAAATTGATACATTAATTTAGTAATCTAAACGAAATGAATAATGTTAAATATGAAATATTTCTAAATTGTTTTTCAATATTTATTTTATCTACAAATAATAATTTGAGCAGGAAGGAACTAATATAGTTCAAACCTAGGTAACTACTATTAGGATATAAAAATTACAAATTCAAAATGTTATTATTCAATGTTCAGTTCGATAAAATTAAGTCAATACTAAACCAGAAGAAGAAGAAACCTGACAATGAGTTATAGAAATAAAGACATCCTAATTCTACAAAGTGTTTCTTTTAATTTGAAATTTTGTCAGCACAAAAGTTAACATTTTTAAAAACAATACATTTAGGTGCAAATGCAAATCTATATTTTCACACCAACAAAAAATGCACCAAAATAAAAATGCAGCTGTATTGTAGCATTTCGTTATCTTCTACAATACAGCTGGGGAGTTAAACAATTACAAGCCACAATCGCGACATTGTTTTGAGGCCTCTTCTCTCTAGCCAATGATGTAACTCACCATTGGCTAAACACTGTAAAATATATAGTATAGACTTTGAGGATCGCAAGTGCCTGCATTCATTAGGCGAGTGCCTCTAGCAACTGTTAGAAAAATACCTCTCCTAATACAGATTTTTTTCTTCAGATTTTAGTTGCTATTTGCAGACTACCATTAACAACAAAGCCGCAAAATTCTGCCTTCCTAACATAGATATAAAATCTTAATATAAATTTTTAAAAAGTTTCGGAGTTGTATATGCATATGTATGTATACATCTACATCTAAACAATTGGGTTCAATTCAACCAAATTTTCACACTTATAAGACATGATAAAGAATACTGTCAACTTTTCAAAAACTAATTAAACCAAATAATTTTAAAAAATTAATAAAATTATTGCCTTTTACTCCTTGAACTATTGCTCACGTTTTTTTTTTAATTCTTTTACTTTAATTATTCTTTTGACAATGCTTTTATTGATATTAAAGTAATGATTTAAACATGCTTAAAACGAAGCTTAAGTCAATCGCCCAAATGAAGACTGTCCTTTATATATTTCAGAGCTTGTCAACAAAATTCGTAGTACTAATATAACAAATACAAAAAGCTAATGAAGAAAATTAATTAGAATTAACTTTTAAAAATTGACTGGTTCAATTGATATACTAATTTTCATTACAAGCAAGCGATAGAAAAATTTTACATAGAATAAAATCCTATACAAAAGTGTTTTTTACTTAAAAAAGTATTATACATAAAAAGATTTTAATCCTAAGCAATGACAGGTACATCAACCAGCAAAGAATAAAATGTCACCAACTTCATTAGAAAAGATGATAATGGAAACTGGGGCACAGAAGTTTTGATGGTAAATTACTTAAACAAATAGCTTAAGCCCAACTGTAATAATTCTAAAAAGAAAAGAAAAATCTTACATCCAGTCTTTAAGGGTAAATATGGATATCATTTGAGAACATTGATCCTGACAAAAAGCAAATGTTTTACTATTGGATACAAAATGGGTATCATTCATATAGTGCTTGCAGAGAAACTTTCGTGCAACTAGAACCATTATACTATAGAACTTCAGCAATAAGCATTAAAAAGATACAAAACCTTGAAAATATTTTTAATCAGAATCATCATTTTATATTGAGATTAGTTATGGAATCATCCAAAATTCAGTGAATTAAGAAGCAGTGTATAAAAACCAAATCAGTCAATAAACTGATTGCTTATCAAGAAGTAATATGTACAAGTAAAATCAATTTATAGGCTGATTTTGCTTGTATGTATTGCTTCTTGATTCACTAACATATCATCTACAAATTTTGAATGATTCCATAATCAATCTCAACATAAAAATTGATGGTTCCGGCATAAATATCTGAAATAAGAAAAGCTGAACTAATTAATAGATAAAAATCTCAGAAAATTCAATTGGACAAATATACCTGTTTAATATTAAACCCATTAATTACATAACATATACTTTTAATGGAATGAGCATAACTCTCTGCGCATTTGGTCATTAAAAGATCATGACGACTCAAACTTATCATTGGAGCGAAAGGGGCTAAAAAAAACCATTCAGCCATACAAATTAATAAACTGTACGGCGTTTGAAAAATTCAATCCTACAGGATGCATAGTGAGAAATTGTTACAAAAATCGCGCTCTTTTTAAGACCTTAGCCGTCTCAAAAAAATCACCTTTATATATGCATGTATACATAAACTTGCGTATTTTCTGAGCATAGGTTGTTTTGTGTTTTATAATAATGCTTGGTTCATATCGAAAAATTTTAAATGCCTTTTATTTTAATATTTATTTCTGTGTCTGATCAACATCTATTATAGAAAAAATTATCCATTTTTTGGTTGGGACCAGAACATAAAAATGAATCAACTATCATTACGAAAAAAAATTAAATCAACTTTTATACTATTAACAATGAAAATTTGTGGTATTTTTTTAGAATTTCACAAGATTAGTAAATTGCCAGTTAATTTGGACAAATGAATGATTTTTGGAAATGTCAACATTCATGTCGAAGCGTAACATAACTAAAAAATTTGTATTACATTTTTATATATGCAGCAATAAACGAGATTCAATATGGTTGGAATGAAAAACCTGAATCTTTCCTACGTTAATTCACCATATTTAGCAATCTAAAACATTTTGTTTACAACTCTACAAAGCTTAGAGCTAAAGCATTTCAGGTTGCTTACCATAATAAGATTGACAAAACTGCAAGTAATTGACGTCAGAAAACAGGCCTGTTCTATTCTTAAACTTTTGACAGAAAAAAAAATAGTAGCGTTTAGAAATGGTAAGACTATTTAAAAAAATCTGATGGCATTTTACAACTGGAATTTACTATAAGGTTTTCTGAACATTACATACTTACATGTTTTAAAAAAAACACCTCCTCTGTAGTTAGAAGCAAAATAAATATAAAAAATACCAATTGATACAATTAACAAGTAATATTGAAAACAAAATTAAGTCAATTCCTACTAAAAAACATACGCTTTTAAACACGTACACACACAGTTTTATTTTACTTACTTTTTATCAAATAATTACAATTAATATAAATAATTGATTAAAAAAATTATACTTGACCAAAACAAAATCAAGTTCATATCCGTTAAAAGTGAATCAGAACAGACTCAAAATACAATCAGAGCATACTCAATTGGCGCTGAATTTTCAACGCCAGCTGAGGATTCAACTCCAATTGAGGCAGTGAAAATACGTTCATTTTCTACACCAGTTGAGGTAAGCAACACAGGTCAGATTTTTTTATTATTTTCTTTATTCTGTATTTTTTTTATTCGAAATTACTTCAAAATGAACTCGGAAAAATCGATTAATTAACACTGCTCGTAGTTTTGAATGCATCAAACATTACGAAAATAAACGGAATCGTTTGAAATAATCGATCGAAAACATGTTAAACATAACCTCATAAGAATAGGGGAAAAACAAACTGAATTCGTTTCTTATTAGGCGGTGGGGAAATGAAGACTTTTGGCAAGAAAGTTAGTTTTTAATTAATTAATTAAAAAATAAATTAATATTTGAAAAACTGTATTAAGATCAAATGTCATCCACCACAAGTTTTAAAAAATTTACTTGAACTTGAGCGGATGAATAAAAAGTATTTTATTAACGATTGAAAATTTGAACAAGATTTTATATATATATATATATATATATATATATAGGAGAGTGTGAGCTAGTATTAGGAATTGAAAAAGAATTTTTTGAATCCGGCGCGAGACGTTATTGCCTTAAATTTATCAACACTCATTAAGTGAAGTCTTATTCAATGAAATTTAAAGCTTTTAAATTTAATTGAAAGTAATGGAAAACTTATTTTTACCACAACATTAACAGTGGCAAAACCACATGACTCAAAGAATCTATGAAGCAATATTGTTTTTAATTGCAATAAAAATCATTGTCACAAATTGTGTCCAAAACTAATTTTCAAAAGAATTACTAACTAAAGAGAAAAGGAATTCATTCAAGTAAAATTGATATCATTGAAAAGTAATATATACCTTTAAGACCATGTAAAAATAATTGTTGTGACATTATAAGCTTTGATGCTATGGAAAAAACATGTTAAAACTCCGATGTTTTTTCTAATTAATCTGCCATTAAAATTTGGAAAAAGGGCCTCCAATATTGAAAAAAAAATCAAGTGAATTCCTACTTAGGTAAAAAAAACACCTTTTATTTTACTTACTTTTTATCAAATAATTACAATTAAAATAAATAATTGATTTAAAAAATTATACCTGGCCAAAACAAAATCAAGTTCGTATCCGTTAAAAGTGAATCAGAACAGACTCGAAACACAATCAGAGCATACTCAATTCGTGCTGAATTTTCAACGCCTATTGATGCAATGAAAATACGTTAATTGCCCATGCCAGATTTCATGTTTCATAGAAGTTTTCATGTTCAAACTTCTATGGTTTATACGAACGAACCTTTACTCAAACCAGAATAGGGAGATTTCACCGGGAAACAAAATAAAATCTAAGGTCTGTAAAAATAGAAAAAGCAAAAATGTCACAATCTAAATACTGCAAAATAAAAGTTTTGATTTTTTTTAAATTATTTATTTATTTCTATAAAATTTTTATGCATCAAATCTAGAATATTTTAAACTAAAATCTGGCGAGATTAAACTAAAAAGATAAGGTTAAACTTTTTCTACTGAATTTTTATCCTAAAGACATTAGTTTCCAATTAGAAGTTTTAAAATTGAGGAAAGAATTAAGTCTGCACTTATATGGTAGTATCATTAGACAGATTAATTTGCAAAGGTCATGGTGACACACTTTCTGAGTTGAAAATAAAATAGAAATTCAAAATTTTACATCAAATTGAAGAGTTTTAAATAAAGAAAATATATTTAAAACAAATAAAGTGCATTTATAAATAAATTATAGAATTTGTGATCAATTTTTAAACTAATGTTGATTTTTATATTCTACTCAATGCAACCTCCGCTATAACTTCTAAAATTACAACGATTTATTTGAAAATATATTGTCTTAAAGAAAGTAAAGGAGCATTTTGACTTCTTAAGAATTTGGCAATCAAATCAATGAAGTAGAATAAATTTCAAAAATTATTTAGTGGTTTAATATAAAATGCCACAAAGTAACTTACACAAAACTGCAATATTTTTCAAACAAATGGAAATTCAAACCTGCATGTCAAAATGTATAAAAATAACTGGAATGTTATAAGAAAAAAAATGAAATAAATTGAATAACAGGGATTCTTCAAACTTTTACGAATAAGATATCAGAGCCAAATATATGGAAACGTATATAGTTTACAACCAAAAGAGATGTAGAAATCTGAATAAAACTATTAAACTTGCATTTCTCAAGTAGAAAGTGATTGACCATCCATAGTATATGGCTGTCACTTAAGAATGAGGAATTTCAGAGGCATTTACAATACGAGAAGTTGAATTATTATTCACTTTAAAAAAATACAGTAACCTAATAAACATATATGATAAAAAACTTCAAATAAAGTTGATGTTTACTTAACTACAAGAGCAGATTTATTATTGATTCGAAGAATATATTTCACAAGTTTTGATTCCAACTCACAGAACCTTTCAAATTATGATATAATATTCTTTCATGCTTTGACATTAAATCCATATTTACATAATATTTAAAAAAATAAGTGACTGATAACAGAAATTCTACTTAATGTCTCTAATTTACTTCAGAAGCCTAAACACTATCACAAATATTATTACACAACTAGAAGGCATCATCAGATTATTCAATTATTTTCTTATGTAAAAAGTAAAAACATAGTAAAGGTTGAAAACAAATGCTTGAAACTAAATGCCACAATGAATACGAACTCCTGTGCCAATTTTTCAAATGATTTTATTAAATAAAAACATCACACAAGCACATAGCTGGGAAAATTGAAGTTAAAAAAATGCATCCAATTCTTTTTCCATTTGAAACAAATCTTTAAATCATACATAATTCAATATATTAATAATTATAATAATAATCCATGTATAATCCAAATAATAAATACAAAATGCCAGTCATATTAATTGAATTATACTTGATAACAAAATTCAAACAACTGAATGAATATAAATATTTGATAACAGTTAAAGCAGTTAAACACATATCATTAAATTTGTTTTTTACTGCATGATTCTTAACTAACCAGTGTGTTTTACATATCTAATAAAAATAAATATATCAATAGTTGTATCCCCTGGGGTAGAAACTTTCCTTAATATAAAAATAGAATTAAAATAATAAACACACACAGAAAGATAAGCTTTTTGTTCTAAGTTCCACTTCATGCTGATTTTCTCTTAAAGCCATAATTCACAATATATATATATATATATATATATATATGTAGATACGGATATTAAAGCAATTAGACTTAATTTACATAACTTTTTTTGCTTGTAAGTAATTTATTAAACCATGTCTCAAAAACTTTTATTCAATTACAACATACTCAAAACGAAAAAATATCCAACACAGAAAATAAAACAAAAATAGCATCATTTCAATAAATATACATAAAGGGTTATTGCAGAAGTTTTACCCATTTCGCAATTAAACAACTTTGGCTTGGCAGACAATAAGAGAACAGACTTTTGCATAAATCTTGATGTTAAGATTCAAAATGAGAAAAGAAAGATCTGCACACAGCGTAGAAAGTCCATCAAAGGAATGAAAAACTATAATCTGGCACTTCAACACTTCATTTGCTGTAGGAAGAACACAATGTATATGGTTTTAAAAATTGCAAAAGTCATAAACAATAAACTCAAAATTCAAATTATCAGTGGCTTATGAAAAGATTTTTAGACAAAGTTGTAGCAAATAATGCTAATACATTTGCTTACAAAATATAAACGCTATTGTATACAGGATGCAGAGATCTGAGCTTTGTTTTTAAAAGAAAAGAAAAAAGGCCAAGACTGAAAAGTAAGAATGTCACAGATCTGTGTGATGATAAAATTTTAAGAAATTTTTTTTGGATAGGTATCCACATCTAAGCAAATAAGTGGCTGAGCTTGTCATAAAGAGATAAAAAGAAAATGTGAAGAAAAATGATTATCTATCTAAAAGGCAGGTGCTCAGCAATGACTCTAATATTATTTTAAAGCAAATAACATTAAGCAAGATATTTTATCTCCCAACTAAAAAAGAAATTCCTTACCTAATATATTCATAGGCTTGCATTAAATAAGTTGTTTTTGCATAATTTTCCCACTCTTCAAAGTATTAACTAGCTGTTTAATAACAAAACAACATCATAACAACATCATAACATTTTTAATACTAAAATAGCACAGATTTATCTGTGAAGGATAAACATGTTGCCAGACAGCCAATAAAAAAAGATACCTTATCAAAAAATAAGTGTAATCTTTTCAGCAGTTCATTTTTGATAAAAAGCTAGGCAGAACCTCTGCGTATGTTCAATATCTGCTATGATTTTTTTATTTAATCTAAAAGGCACACACAGCTAAAGAACATGCCAATAATTATTAGGTAGAAGGTATTTCACTAACAGTAACTATTGTTTATGTTACTTAAATTTACATATAGCTGGATCAGATCACAAATATTTCAAGTATAAAAACTTAATTTTTGAATTACATTATGTGCACCACCCTTTAGGTGTAGAATTATTTTAAGAATAAATATCAATAAAAGTACATTTTATGGAGAAAGTTTTCCATATAAAATATATATTTCTTTCTTTTTTTAAGTTGAAAAAGTTTAGCTTATGACAAACAAAAAAAAAGTGACAAAAACAAATTGTTGTTTTTGTCACCTACTTTTAAGAAAGCATTTAAGAATGTGTAAAATTGAATGTAAAAAAGGAAAATGGGAGTAAAATTACCTTGCCACTTGCTTTCTAAAAAAGTTTTTTTTTTTAAACTCAACATAGATTTGATCTCAACCAGCCATTTAATACTGGCTCTAAGAACACATTTTATCATGCAGCTCTAATAGTTACATAAATCATAGCTTGAGGGCCAATGTCTGAGCAAGCAGCTATCATTTCATGCTTACTAGGAAACATGGAATGAATCTTTATTTCTGATAAAATACAAGGATGACTTAATTTTTTAATTAGAAAAATAAATAAAATATGGAAGGTTCATACTGTAACTTTAAAAAAGGTGACTCCTTTTTATTTGAAATTTTGAGTAAATAAACACTGGCAAATACATATTTTGGAACTAGAAGTTTTTTTTAACTGATTTTATACACATTTCAGGTGCAGAAAATAAATATAACATTACCTTCTGACAATTGCTTCTTAGTTATAAGATGACAGTAAAGTTACTACCATTAAAAACTGAGATTATGTCTACTAAACAGGCGTTAAATAATTAAAAAATCTTTTTTTAAATAAATTTATTAAAAAAACTAATTGAAAAGACGTAGTAACACTTATTGACTTTACAGCAGCTGAATTAAGAATCAGAAATGACATTAATTAAATGAGCACTATCACAAAAATAATTTTGTTCCACTATGATAATTTATTTTATTTGGCCATTTTCTAACTTCCTTTGTTTACACAGTTTATTTGCAGGTTTTTACAATAACCCTCTCTGATATCGATTCCCCATCGTCTTTATGTTCTTCTGAAAACATTGCCTTCCTCTACAAAATTTTCTGTTATACAATCTAAACGGTAGAATCTTTATATTTATACCACAACCAAAGTCTCTGAAAAATATTAATTATGCAATTAATCAAATCGATATTGTCTCCCGATTGCCCTGCACATTACATTTCAGAAAACAAGGATATAAGAGATCCTCAGTTTTCAATTCACGCAATATACAAAATGAGCATCATTTACGAGCAATCTGAATTGTAGGCAAATTAAAAATTATAGCTTTAAGTATATCTGTACTTGTTCCACACAATTTTATTACGTGTAATTACGGTCTGACCATGAACTGTATCATTAGCTTTAATCTTAACCACTTGACATACGAATTTATTTAACTTTCTAATTAGATAATTCATCCTATTTTGGTAATTTATTGTTAATTTGATTTTTTTAATAATATATGGAGCATTTAGGATACCAAATCGTTTCATATTGATTTTTTCGTATTTAAATACTTAATTCTGTGGCTTAATTGCAGACTTGGAAAATAAAAATTCAGTAATTCGATGCGCGTGTCAAGACACGCCATTGTATGCGAAGTGGTTAAATATAGAAGGAGCAAAATAATTCTACCTCATTTGCATAATGCTTTACGAATTACATGTCTTTTTCCTGCAACTATGCTCAACTACACAGACCATTCTTTTTAAATTCAGTGTTATTGCTTGGTTCAAAAAATCCCATAGGCATGAAAAGCAAAACTATTTTGTGTAGCTCTCCCTCCATTTGTTAACAAGGGAGATACTTAAACACTTTTCCTTCCACACAAAATATGTATTCATATTCGTGAAATTTAATGCTATCCATCGTCCGAGTCAAGGTGTATTTCCTACATCTTACAATTTCTTGTGTTAGAACAAACGCTAACATTCTTCCCTCTCATCTTATATCCTTTTAATATGGTTCACCTGTTCAAGGAATAACTTGTATCTTACAGTTTTAAATATTTTATAATCTAGCTAAACTGAATCTCAAACAGCAAAAATGATACATAGAAGTGTTTTAGAAATTAATGCATCAAATATAGTCAAAATCAGTTAAAAAAACTCCAGGTACCAAACTTTTTTTTCTGTGCAATTAGTCAGTAACAGATTCAAGAGATTTTTAAGCATAAAATAAAATGTCGTATTATAAAATTAGATAGCTCTAAAATAATCACAGAAAATTAATACTTTACAAAATCTGTTTATAAAGCATGCATCTTACAAAAAATTGAGGAATTTTCATTTACAAAATATAAATAAATTATCACTTTTAGAAAAATATAATGGGAATAAAATATTCACTCCTCTTTATTGAAAAATATACATCAATTTGTCACATTTCATTTTAAATAATCATTGAAATTTCAGAATTTAGAATTCATAAGATGAAATTTTCAAAGCGTTAATACAGGGTTCCCACTCTTATTGAGTAAATTCAAGAACTTTTTAAAAGTTTTGAAAACCTTTTTATGGAAATTCAAGGATCAAAAATTTGTACATTTATTTACATATTTAAGACTTACCCCCCAAAAAATGATGAATAAATATTTTCTTGGTTAACGCTCAAATGACTTTTTTTTTTTGCTATTGCTTCTAGATGATTAATTGAAAAGCATTATGGTCCTTCTGATGCTCTTATCGTTAACTTCCAAATTTAAAGTGAATTTCAACATCATAATACTAACCATTAGCCATGGAGGGATTTTTTAATATCTAAACAAAGACACTCGAAAACAACAAGCTATTGTAATACTTTAAAATTACATTTTAAATTGTGTAGATTCTCAAACCCTAAAACTATTTAATTCTGACACTCACTGAAAATTACTATCCTATTAAATTCTATTCTATTAAAATACATCCCCTCTTCCCTCGCAGTAGCTTACAATTAAGAAAAAACTGACTTTCATCTTACATTTTCGGCGTTTGAGCATTCTCCTCTAATCTAATGATTTCATACTCCTTCCAAGTACATAGTTTTGGAATCCCTTATTATTATTCTATATACAATTATGCTTCCAAGAACACCATTTTCCATTATACTGAAACTTTACAAACAGCTAGGGCCCATATATTCCAAAACATGAGCCAAAAATGGCAAAAGTAGATTGTTTCTAAATTAGAAAGTTATGTGGTCAGATAATTTTGGTTAATGACGAAAAAAAGTAAAAAATTTACATTATTTAGATATTGGTGTCGAAAACTCGTTTCCAGCCCTCATGTTTACCAAGATAAAAGAAGTATGATCAGAAGCATCTGCTGCATTCTCCAGACATTTGATTCAATAAAAATTTTGAAAAGTTTTTGATGTTTGAAAATTTTAGATAGTTTTATTTTTTTGTTAGCGTTTCTTTGAATAAATAATATTCACTAGATAAAAAGAACTTCGATATTCTACGTGGGTGATAATTCAATAGCTAGTGCAAATTAATTATTGACAACATACAAGCTACTTCTACCTACATTTAATAAAAAAAGTTACAAATTATTCACACTGTCAAGAATTTTCAAGGTCCGTGGGAACCCTGTGACAGGGAAGGGGGAAAAACATTTCAGCAACCATTATTCAAAAAAGGTTCTGAAATTTTTTTAAAATCCCAAATAATCACCATTAACAATTTTTTAAATCATCATTAACAATGCCAAATAAGAGTGTTAAAAAAGAGAAAAAAATTGCATATATTCAAATAAGAGTTTCCTAAACCATAACCATAAATTTCATAAACTTTCACTATAAATATTTAATTGAAAAATTTCTAATACAGATATTTTACAGAGTATTGATTTGTTCCCTTCTTACAAAAAAAAGTACCTACTGCACAAATATTATATCGTTATTACAGTCCAACTAAAACAACATTTGAAACAGCTTACAATTCAATTTCAAAGGATTTTTAAAAATTCATTATCCATAAGTATTAGCTGATTGTAAGTCAACTTTTTTTCCAACAGGAAATATAACAATTCACATATATTAGTATTATAATTATTTGCATGGACTTCATCAAATGCACTACCAATATACAGTAACAGTTATGATCAAATACTGAGAAAGAATTTGACACAATCTATAATACTTTTTCATGCATGAGAAAACGACGGTCTGAATGTTTCTTAGATTCAAAAAAGGATACATAACAAAGTACAGGAACATGACATGAAAAAAACTTCAAAAATAATTCTTTCCCGAACGATTGACTAACAGTTTTTCAAAAATTAGATAAGATAAAGACTTAGAACAAAAAAAGTGAACTTTATAAAATAATGAATTGTGCAAAACATAATCATCAGGATGTAAAGTTAATATGATTAACTGAACACACAAATGAATAAATTTATACAAAGAGATTGATGTATTAAAAATATCATAAAAATTATTACATAAAAGAAATTTATCCGATCTGAAAAATGATAAAATTCGATTCCAAAAACGCTGAAATCTACGTTTCGGTAGAAATGTCATGCATGAAAAAATGTTGGGCAAATTTGTTCAGACATTAAATGTTACCCCCCCCCCAAAAAAAAAAATAAATATTGATTATCTCATTACGTTTGATAAGTTCCAAGAAATGCTTTTATAACAAATCCTTCAATAAAAGATCATTAGCACAGAACCTCAGAATTCAATAAAAATGGAGATGGCCTAAATACATAAAATCCTCACCCATATAGAGAGAACTGGTAACAAAATTCATATATCACAAAAATGAAATGACAAAAAAAAATTGGATTTTAAAAAATGTATTTAAACAAAAGGGATTGGTAACTATTTATTCTTGTTACTTATAAAATATTTGATGAAACACAAAAGAGAATCTACTAGAACAAACCAGACTTTAAATTAAATTCCAATTTTAAATTAAACAATCTCCATTAAAATTATTTCAGAGAAATTTACTATTATCAATAATATATATCATAATTAACAATGTATGTGGAAGAGAAAATAACCTATATAATCCATATATATCTTTTACCAGTGATTGAAATGGGATGATTTAAAAATACAAGAAAGTTACTGCACACTCCCTTATAATTTTGAATAGTATTCAGGTCACATGTACATGTTAGACATTATTTCTTTTTCAAATATGTATTATCAAAGTAAGAAAATTACAACTATCATCAGAAGTAACACGCCAATGTTTCTATAACGTTAAGTGTGTAAAAAGTGGTCATTGCATTAATTTCCTGAATATACATAAAATACCTCAATATATCAGTTGCTACCATATAATGAAATAAAATGAAAACTGAAATATAAATGTAATTTTCTTAGGTCTGTTACTGACTAAAAGGGCTCTGTTTAGAACTCTAGTAAATTTGATAAAACAGTGATAAAAAACATACAGTAATTAATTCGGATTAAATACAAAAGTTGTCATGTTTAGTTGTAACTTTGTACATGCATGTTTTCTTTAATATGCACAAAAAAAAATTTTAAAGTCATTTCAAATACATCAGCCAAATCAACTCCAATTTAAATTTTAATTGTGAAAGAATCTGATAGTTATAAATTCCAACAGAGTAAAGTATGTAGACATTGCAACTACTCTGACACATTTATAAATTTCAGTACATGACAGTGGGCTGTGTTGGAAGAAATAAAAATATTTCATTTTGTATCACATTTTAAAGGAAATGAAAACTTTCTAAATGAATATCAAAAGATATTTATTGCACTGCTCAGGATACGCATCTTTAAAAAAAATCATTCAACTGAAAAATTTGTTAAAATTTTATAACATAAAAATATAAAGGAATTGTCTTGAATATACTCAAATTAACTAGAGATAATTTAATTAAATTGAAACTAACTTTAGAAATATAATGTTTACAATAATGCAGCCAATAAAAAGAAATTCAGTATAGAATTCAAAAGGAAATAGTTTGCCTACCATATCAGTCTTTTTCCAAGATGGCTGCCAGACTCAAATAATAGCAAGAATGTCATTACAAAAGTTGTGCTTCAACATAAATTCTTATCTGGCTGGAATTTTTCATTTTCAAATATAATTCTTTTCAAAAGACTGCATAAAAAATATTAATTACTCTTAAAATATCGAGCAATTTATCACAGAAATATTAAATTGATGAGAACTGCATTTAAGAGTTGCAGCATTCATAAAAAAAAGATGTCAATTTCAATTAGATGGAACTAAAAATAAATCTTAAAATGTGCCCCAAAATCTAAGCATCTAATAAAAAGAGAATCTTACATTGATAGAAGCAATTAAAAAAATTTTATTCAAAAAATATAAACAGATATTTTTATATTTTTTCTTGATAATCAATGTATTAAAATTAAAAGTACATGAAAAAATATGGGAATCATTCCAAAACCAATTTTCTTCTTCAAGTGTTTAGAAAGTGCTAATGATTTAATATGTCGTGAAAATATACATTTTTAATGAAGGCAAATATTTTTACAGGTATTTTTAAAGACGACATTACTGAAAATAAATCATTAGTATTAAAAGAATTCAAAGATTAAGTAAATAACTAGATATTTAAAATATTTAATTGCAAATATTTAAGCCGGACTGATACCTAAACCAGTATTTACATAGCATTATTATATTTCAACATGATGACACCCCCACATTAAATTAACATAATCCCTAAAAACATCTGATAAATCAATAAAAATCAGATCTGAAAATGCATTTCTCATAGATTCTTCATATTCTGCAATTTCTGAATAACACTCATTTTGAAAGTTTTGATATTATATTCACAGCAAAATGACATTCAGAATTCAATTACACTGGCTGAAGATGAACTCATTTTGAATGAAAAATATATGCATATAAATGATACGTTGCAGCAATAATTGCCTTACATCATTCTATACCATGTGCAAAAATCATCACTAATCCTGGTTCCAGCACCATATCATCATTCATATGAGGATTATCAATTGCCATGACGACAACAGCTTGCTTGCCAGGAATTCTTTTGCAAACATAATTTTCATAGTATCTTCTATTTGACTGTCGAGTCTCTAATGTGCTGAGCCCTGTAGGCCACCGCCTTTCATGAGCATTTTCCATTAGTTCAGCAGTTACATGTGGAGGGCAACCACTTTCACTTAGAGCTCTTCTAACCATTGTTTGAAGTACTGAATCTGGAGTAGATATCATGCCTCCCCAACGAGTGACACGAGCTCTCTGCAAGGAATTGGCCCATCTAAAGGAAAGAGTCATATACATATAAAATTTCTAACAAAAGCGTATTGAAGACATGAATTGTTTGAAGATAATTTTATTTCGTTTAAAAGTAAGGTAGAAAATAAACTTACATTAAAATATGGATAATGAATCAACAATAAAATTCTTGTGAATACTTGAATATTTTTACTGTTGTTACATTAAAAGTACATTAAAAAGATTTAAAATGCTGATATTGTCAATGAAAATGTTTGCAACTGTACAGTTCCAAAAAAAAAAAAATAATTGAAAAAATTGAAAAGAAAAATTAACTCATTCAGTTCTTTAATATAAAAAAGTAGACTTTCAATAAACTTACCTTGAGATGAAATTTAACAATTATAATGAGAAAAATTGCTTAAATGCTTATGAATTTAGAAGTATAACCATAGAAACTTTTTGAAGAACAGAAGTAAGAAATCCATCTTCAATTGTAAATTCAGTAAATACCGTTTTTAAGAGAATTGTTCCCATAATAAAAACAGCTCTCTAGCCTCAGACTCTCAATATAACCGAGTTCTTGTCAACAAATTAGATTAAGCAACAAATGCACAATATTACTTTTATATCAAAAGCAACAAATTACTGAGCTGTACTTAACTTTAGTTACTGCAGGACCAGCAATCACGAAATGAGATACAAACTGATTGAAATATAACTAAGATGATTTTCAAAATAGCAATGAAAAATGCAGTACTCTTGAATTTAAATGGTATAGTACTAATTCCTTAAACCCTTAATAATGTTATGAATCAATTATTACTGAATCACTGAGTTTAAAGCCCATTAATCACAGAAGAATATTGTATGTTAAGGGTACAATGGACGTTGAAACCAAAATTTCTCAATTTTTGAGGTATTGTTTTGAAATTTTCATGGTAAATGCATTTTATCAATCTAAATGCATTATTAAAAATTTCATCAAAATTTATTCATAACTTTTAAATTTTGTTGGGAAAAAATGAAAAAAAATTGAAAATATTGTAGAATTTCAAATTGTTCCATGCACATAAATAAACTTTTTCAGTATTTTCAGAAACATTTTTTAATTCTACAATATTTTGCATGCTTAAATTAATTCAAAATATGATTTTTCTTTTAAAACTTGGCATTATTGACTTTGAAATTTTTTTAAAAATCAATGCAATAATATTACTTGAGGTCTTCAATAAAAAAATATAAACCACATAATTAATCTATAAATGCAAAATTATATTATCATATGTTCATACAGCATAAGAGAAGAGTTACAGAGTTGTAACTAAAAATAGAATGTGCATGGAGTATTTGAAAATTTGGACAGTATCATAAAATTTCATTTTGAGATAAAGCTAAAAATACATTTAAATGATTTTTACAGACCAGAAACATGATTGAAACAGCTTAAATTTGTTAAATATTTGTGTTTATTAAAAAAATTGTTTATTTTATGTTATATATACATCCATAGATTTATAATATATTTGTAAGAATTCACAAAGCATATAAAGAAAAAACTTCTGGTGAAGCAAAACCAACTTCTTTTTTTTCATTAAAAAAATTCAAATAAAAGTTAGACTTGCTTAACAATGATTCATTTGCCATAAAGATTAATTTATATTCATATAACATTTTTAAATTATATATGCAACCATAAACAAATATAATACAAAATTTGAAACAAATCAAATTACACCTGCTGCATAAATTATGTCCTCATGTTTTTCTTCTAATTTCACATATGCTGATTTTTTGAATTTTTTAATTCATTGTTATTATATGATGACAATATGACACATGCTAATAAGATACAATTTATTTTATATGAAGAACTTTTTTTTCTGAGTTATAATAAGGCAGCAATCAAATTTTGTAAATATTTTCTTCTCGAGACAAGAATGTCTCTACAACTTTGTTGTTCACTTCAAAGATTTTTTCTGTAAGTTCCCTTTAAATTTCTCCCTAATGCAGAACCAAATTTACTATCATATTTAGCATAGGATAGACAAATTTTGCTTGAAGGATTTGAAGAAATTTTTCCTGACATTCATGACAAAGAATATTCTTCAAAAAAGAATACTAAAGTGTTTCTACAGAACAATGTAACTATTATACACAATTTTAAGGTGATGAATTTACTATTTCAGGTTTATTGCAATTGGTAGAAGCATCCAAAATATCATTAGAATTGCTTGGTTATGAATCAAAGGATTTCTTTATCCATCATATCTTAGCATTTTCAGACTTTGTCTGCTTTTATTTGGACGACATATTAGGCTTTCGGAAGTGAAAACTGATTAAATTCTTTTTAAAACAACATTTAGAAAAAGAAAAAGTAAAAGAGAGTAAATTTCAATTTTAACCCTGAATAGAACTGCTTTTGTATTTAATTTCAAAGAAACTGAAACGAGCAATTCGAATATGAAATGTACGACAAACGCATAAACAACCCAAAACAAACAATAAAAGAAAGAAAAAGTAGAAGTTTTTAACATCTGCCAAAGCAAAAACAACAGCATAAAATTAGAATTAAAAATATGATCCCCTAGAGCAGTTGGAGGAAAACAAAACTATTTTTACAGCAGCTGTCCAAATGAAAACAAGTGGGCGTGGCATCCTAATCACAACCAAAAAACGCTGATATTGAGCAAACGAATTAAGATATCAAAATAATTTTTTTTCCAAACGATAGCTTACAGTTTAAATATACATAAAAGATCAAAATTAAATTATCGCAAATTTCATCGCTTTTTTTCATTTTCATCGTCTTAAGAGTCAAATTCAAATAAATCAATGAGTATTTTAAAAAAACAGCAAATAAATTAAAGAAAAATGATAAATTAGTGAATGTGTTGTAGGATTTTAAAGAAAACAAATTATACCCCCATAACCGTCTTTTATCCACCTAAGTCATATCAATGCAATAAAAACAAGTCTTTATTAAAGGAGCAAACACTTAGGCAGCAAAAAGTATTCATGTCACAGATGATAATTACTATAAAGATATCTACAATTTTCGCCTGAACGTTATTTCACTGCTTTTAATTGAAAAATTTTACTTTAAATAGATGAAGAATGGGAAAAAGAGTATAACAATAAGTACATTCATATTCTAAATTATTTTTAACTCCTCTAAAATAACACAATTGCATATTCATCAAATAGATTTTATAATCAAATTCCTATGGAACATGAAAATTAAAGAGTAATAAGGACTTAAAACAATTGAATTACAAATATCCTTCAATTTTCATGTGAAGAATAATTTCAAAGTTTCCGGGGAGAGGGAAGGTCCCCTTTACAACTGGGCCACAAAATTGATTTCCACAAGTTTATAATTTAATAAAATAATACTAATATTATTATATCTACCTTATTGTTTCATCTTGTTCCAATGACTCCACAACAGCTGGAACACTAGGATTTGCTAATCTTACAGCACGAATGCATTCCTGCATACAAGACTGTAAAATAAATGTATGTCAGCAAACAATATACAAAAAAATGAAACACTTCAGAAGAGAAGTCACCTTTAACATTCTAAATAATTTGAAAATATAGCCATTTTGATGTCCATTTTTAAGTTGAGAGATTGAATTCCATTTTAAAGTTATGGCATGAGTCGTTGGGTGCATTCTATGTTATCATGAAATAGAGCAAAATGATATGAATAATACCTAAATTGCTGTTAATTCTTTACTTTTAGAAATATGAAAGAGAAAATTTCTGTAAATGCCCAGTTATTGGATGGATCTAAGTGCCAACTCAAACCAACCAACCCACAGACCAGAAAATTGAGTTTAAACTTAAAAACCGGTAAAGTAATTCAAAAGATATAAATACAAACAACTTTTTTCCTTCTCTAATACAAATTTAAGCTTTAATTGATCAAAAATCTTGAATATACTAATGCTTTAATTTAATATTTATTATTAAATATTAATTTCTATAAGGAATAAAATGAACAGATACTGATAACTAAATGGTTGTGCATTAAAGCCATAGCTATATTAAATTTCATAAATACAATTGTCAATTAAAGGTACATTTTTTTGCCAGATTTAGCAAAGTTTTTACAAGCCCATAAGATCAATAACTAATAGATCAATATTATGGTATTTTAAAAAAACCCCTAAAATAGATTCAAATAAATGACAGAAATAACAACGAACTATAAAGTTGTTTTTATTTATTTCCATTTACAATTTTGTAATTATCATTTAACTACCCGTTGATAAATCAAGATTCAAGAAACAAGCAAATATAATTCTAAATTAGCAAAAACTGACTAATTGATTCAAACATTTATTAGATCTAATGATTATGTGCTTCAAATAATCTTCAAAAACAATAGATACATTTATAAATCTTCTAACTTATAATTGTTTCTGATTTTGGGAGAATATTAAAATTGAAAATTTTTCATGTGCACAGCATAAAAGGCTGTAAAAAAATTTATCAGTTTTATCAATTCATTAAAATTGTTTGGCTTGATTACATGAAATATCACACAAACAACATAACATTTATGTCAAGTTCAAAAGTCCAAAATTAATAACAGCTTGCTTAATCTTTCACACACATTTGCCAAAACACTAGCTGTATGCATTTGTGAAAATAACACAATCAGTAATAGTTTAAATTCAAAGCTATCATTAATAGCAGAACAATTTAATAGATTAATGTATAAACGTATTGTTTAATTTTGTCTACAAATCAAACAGAAAAAAAGAAAGATAATAAAGAAGAAAAAGAAAGATAATTAAGAAAAATAAATTTTTTGATCTAACATATTTTTTTGTCTCCTCTGATCATTTCTCTCAAAGATATGCAAGGCAAAAACATGGCAAAAGCCATCAGCTTCTACAAAAATGCACAAAACATTCATTGCAAGATAAAGCATACTGGCAAGACTAGGCTTTCGTTCAAAAACAAAAAGCATAAGTTTTTAAAAAATGCCGGTAGAAGAATTTCAAAACAGATTCTTCTACTAAAACAGATAAAATGAGACCATGTCAATTTCTCTCCAAATTTAAAAGTTATCTTATGATCAAAATCTTCAATTTTAATAAAGGTTTTTAAATTCAAATATTATTTCTAAACTGAGATTTCAACTAGTCTGATTTTTTGCACTCCATGGTTACATTAGTAGTAGGAGCATAAAATTCAATAAAAAAATTATAAGAAAATTCTGAGAAAAAAAACATTGGTTTGATTGATCGGTTGGGTTGGGTTTCAGATGTTATGTAAGCGAAATATTCAGATGTTATGTAAGTGAAATTCAAATGTTAGCATTCTTCATTAATCAACAAATGGATTATTAATTATTAAAACAAGCTTTAAATTGTCTTCAAAAAAAGTATGTGAATGAAAAAGTGATTAAATAAATTTATCAATTCATATATCTTTCAGAAAAAGAAAAATCTTTGGATAGACATTTCCTGCCACTAAATCTCTAGGGACAATTTATTCCTAGTAAAATGATTGTATATATGTTAGAATTGAGTAATTTCAGAAAATATGTTTTAATGAAAGAATACATAAGTAATACAAACAAATAGGAGGGAATTCAGAGCAAAGTAAATATTTATATGTAATTTTGATATGTCTAATTATCAGAAGATTATCTTGTCTCCAATATAAATGGAATTTATCTGACAAAAGGATGAAATTCTTGCAACATAATAAATTGCTATTTTACAAATGCTCAGCATTTTTAGCATCATCAAATTTTTGACAACTTGTAGAACATTACTTAGACACAAAGTTTCAAGCATCAACAAAGAGATTTTTAATGGTCGATCATCCTTCCTGTAAACTATAATTTCTACACGTCCAAAGATAGAACAAAAAGCGATAAACAAACACTTCTTTGCTGAATAGTGGAATATATCTGCACACTTAAGCATTAAAGGATGGTTTAAAAGTTTTAAAAAAATTTAGTGCTTCAATACATCTTTTTGAATCAAGTAATAAAATTGTACTTTTTTTTTTTTTTCAAACCTAAATACAGCCAATATATTTCCGAAAAACGAGCACTTATTCAATCTTTCGACTATAAGAGATTCTTCTATGACAACTGCCGTTTCTACATAAAATTCGTCTTTAGAGCTATCGGTAAAAATAAACACACCTAGAAAAACTATGTTAATGGGTCATAAAAAGAATTTCTGTATATTTTATTGAATATTATAAATTTTAGCAAGAGTTAAAATCGTAGGTAAAACTTAGTTTGATACTTTCCCAGAATGGAATTTTGAGAAGAAAAAAAATAGATACTTATACCAAGGAAACTTTTCTATGCCTCTTCCTTTACTAAAACGCAGACATCCGCCAACTAAGTATTTCTAATAACCGTTATTTTATATAAAAAGATAGGCCATAAATACTTCATAAATATTAGCTCACATCTGAAATAAGTCATGGAAATATTTGAGTATTTGCCAATAATACAATTATTTCACCTTTAATATTCACTGGAAAAACCTGAAATCCAACTTTTTGAGAAACAATTGTTGAAGATTTAAAAGATAATTTGGAAGACAGCAGTTTCAAATGCAAGAAGGAATACTTGTGGAACTTACAGAAGACTAAAAAATGCATGCTTTCATCTAATTTGAAATAATAATAATAAATTCGATTGGCATTTAAGAGTTTAAATTGTAGTGAAAAATTAACATTTTTAAATTATAAAAATTGTTTAATTCATAAAAAAAGGAACGAATTTCATTCGTTTCATTCAAGGTATGTGCTGGTGCGAGATTGCATTTTTGATTAAAAATCTGTATTTGAATTTAATCTGGAAATTTTGTATTATAATATTGCACTTAACAATTCTGCTGCTTACTGTGTCAAATTTGAAACATAACTTATTTCTTCATGTTCATAATGAACAGAAGAAAAAAACATTCAGAAGATTTTTGTTTATTATTTTTTAAATAGAACCTAAGAATAGATTTTAAAATAGAAAAATAAATTTTTAAAAGAAAAAAATCTTTTTTTTTTCAAAATTCTCTTGTAATTACCTTAATGCATTTTTCTGTTATATGTAAACAGCCCATGCCAAAAACTTTTTTTTTTTTAATTTTAAGGAATTGTGTGTGCATCAAAACATTTAACAAATGATGAAACAAATTTCCATGTCTTGAAATAAATATTTTAAAAAAAGGTTCTGAATAATCAATGCAAAATATTATTAACAAACATTCTATATAATATGAAATTGATCATTTTATAATTGAAAAAAAAGGCAGATGAGGAAATGATAGTCCTTGTCGAAATTGTTACTTTTAGAAAGGGAAGGAACAGAAGAAAAGAAAAGGGGAAAGAGAAACAAAATGCAGTACTTTGATGATACAGTTCACCTTCAGCAAACCGATATCTCTTCGTATTTCATTTATTGCACACTGCATTTCATTTATTCTGTGCTGCTGGCTTTGAAGCATCAGTCTCACTTCTCTGACACAATTATGATCCTAAAAAGAAAAAAAAAATGTCACAAATCATATAAATTTTAATGATTACTAAATCTTATTGATACTTAATTTTACTACACTGATTTTTATTGACCATCTTAAATTTATTAAATACATTAATAATTAACAATAAAAACTTCAGATGCCAGAAACATCAGTTCAACTTCATGAATCTAATAAATTACGGAAGTGCATTGAAAATCTAGATGCAAAATTAGTACAGCATAAAAATTCAAACTAAACAGAATAGTGTCAGAGAAAAATTATCGGTCAGTAATTAAATTCTGCACACAAAAATATGTTTTTCATGATTACTTCTCTTTCATTACAAATAGAGATTTACATGCAAGCATTTTCAGATTTTGTAAAAGTAATTTAGCTTTTTTATAATAATTCTTTGTATTGAATTTCAGATAAACTTCAATTATGTAAACCCTGCCCCTCCCCCTTTTTTTACAAATATATCACAAACAAAGGAAGATGCATGTCTATCTGGACCGAGTTTTAGCCAATCAGTTATATTTTGAAACTGTTCATCAAATTTACTCAGAATAAATGCAGTAGAAAATATATACACGTTGGTGGAGTGCTAAAGAATGATTATGATCCCCCTCCCTTCCATTGGGGTTTCTCTTATCCATATTCTTTACTAGCATGACACTCAGAAATAAACAATAATTTTATTAATACAAAATGAAATTTCCACATCAAAGTAAGAAAAATTCTTCAATGAATTTAAAACTGTATTGACTTCTAGTTCTCACCAATTATTATATTAAAGTAGATTGCATACTCACTCAATGCTTAACCAGTAAAATAAAGATTCAAAAATTGGTCTTTAACTTTTTTTTTACATACAAAGAAAAATGTTTTGAAAGTATAAATTAAAAAAAAAAACAGTATGAATATATTTCGTAAATTTTTGTGGCAAACACTTTCATATAAATGATGCCTTTCTCTTTTTCAAAAAATTACAAGAGGCATGTGTATCTGTAATGTATCAAACAAATTAATTTCTCATGTATAACATTATTAAAAATTATAAAATTTGCACCATTTTGTTGATCAAAAAATTAAAACATTTTTGCTACACATTTGCATTCCCCCCCCCTCCCACTCAACAATTCTGCTTTTTTTCTGAAGAGAATTAGCACATTCTTGTCAATGAAAATTGTGGAGACTTCAGTAGCAAATACAAATGTTTGTTTTTAAGTAAAATATTTTCATAGAAATTTTAGAAATGTATAAGAAGGAATGTTTTATCACAAAACAGCCAAAAATTATTTGTTTAAGTTTCTTTATTTCAATGCCAAGTTCAATATGTGTTGTGATGCTATAAGTTTTCCAAGTTCATAATTACAAATTGGTGCAATCAGAAAAAATATTTCATAGCAAAATTAGCATACCATATGACCATAAGTTTAATAATTATAGTTAACTTATTTTTGTTCAAATATAATTTCTTAAAAATTTTTAAGAATATTATGCATTTTGAATATCTAAATATATGACATTTTGCATTATAAATGGCACCTAAAAATTAATATTACAGCTGAGGAAAAAAATGTCTGACAGATGCATAATGTGTGCAAATATTATTTCATGCAATTGTATAAAATGCATGTATAAAATTTCACGCAATGGTAATTAATAGAATGTATTCTGCATGTACCCAAATTTGAAGGAAACGCATTATGAGAAATAGTTAAAAAATTATCATAAGAGCTCCTATTAAATTCACTGTTTTTAATAATTTATTAACTTTTGACTTTTCAAAGCTATAAAAATTATGCATTTCTGTAATCAGTAAAATTCCCCTATTTTATTTGACTAAATTTGGAAGAAAAAAATTTAAGAAATGCAAAAATTAAAATTAAATTTAAATACTATTCTTTATATAATGAAAAGAAGTTGTTTAATTTGAAATTTTACTACACAATTGTTATAAACAAAGCACTAAACACTGTCTTTTTAAAAAAATTTTTTATCTGTATTCATTACCAATTTGTTAAAATTATTTACTGATTATTTAATAACTCAGTATTCTGAATCGAAACTTTTAAATATCAAAAATAAATCTTTATTAGAACTATTTAGCTTAAAAACTGCTGCTTTCATTTTCTTCTTTAAGTTATGGACCTACTTTTTTAATTAAAATAATTACACAAACATAATTTTTATCACAATCCTTACAGCTTCTTGATCCATCAAGTTTCTTATACAGTAAAAGCAAATGGTGCACATTAAAAACTAGAAAATTCAAACTTGTAAATTTTAAATTATGTGGTACAAAATACTTTTTGGAATAAGTGTTGACAATAAATAAACAAGTTTAAACTTAAATGCAACAATATGAGTAGGACAAACAATAATATAATTCAAATGAAGAAAAAAAATAGTGAATATTATAAAATGATTATTATGAGAAAAATGTTGCTTAATTAAATAATTACAGTGTACCACCCATTTCTGAAGAACAAAAAACAATTTAATGTAGAAAAAAAAAATCCTTATGAAGATGAGAATTAATCAATATGAAAATTTAAACGAAGTTTCAAGACTGAATTTCATTATTCTATCATTTACAGTGCTATTGTTACTACTAATGCTAAATTCAATATTTGTTTTAAAAATACAAATTACAAAAAATAAATAAATAAAAAATTTTAAAAAAAAGTTTTTTGAATGTTGATGAAAAAAGGTTTTATTTATCATAATTTAGAAAAATGTCTGACTCATAACAATTCTTGAGGTATTGAAGCACATTTAAGCAAAAAAACTGCAAATAACTGCAATAGAGATTTCTGAAAAATTTTTTAAAGATAACCATCCTTTCAAAAGCATTTTCTAACATAATTTATAAAATATATTCTCAATTTCATTTATTGCAGTGAGCATATTTGGAGCATTACCAATAACAAGAAGTTTCCAACACTGAAGATGTTCAAAGCATGCGACTGATTGACCATGACTTAAAACTGTATAACCATCTGACAATTAAAATGGTTCCGACAGCTGTGCAATGGAAATGTCATATGCTTATTTCCTCCCTCTTTTCGAGATGGTCGGCAAATGACAAGGAGCAATCACATCTTTTAACACAAACACAGTCATGATTGATGTTTCCAGTAAGCATTCCACAGGGAAGACTCTCATTTTACAATAAACTTTCTGCTTGTTAATTACTACATATTTTGCTAAAATGATGGAATTGTAAAGTTTGAAACAAAATAATAATAATAATAATTGATGATGCAGATGAATTTTATTCAAATAAAGTAAAGAAAATTGTTAATTTAATAATTTGAATTCTTTCCAAGCTTAAAATCATCTACTTTGTTACAAATTATATTAATGCAAAGCAAAATATATACAAAAAAAATGCACTAAAAACTACATTCATAATAATGTAAAGTAGTTTCAAAAGTTCAATCATTTTTCTACCACTACTAGTAACAATCTTAAAGGTGAATACAAAGATTTATTCATGCTTTAAAAGGTTTTATAGATCAATATAAAACACAGTTCTTTATTTCTTTATTTTTGAAAAATGTGTCTGTAACAACATAAAGTATTTCTCAAGACTATATTTGCTCAACAATACTTGAAACAGTTTTAACTATAAATACAATGATTTAAATACTCATCAAAAAAATTTGAACATCATTTGAAGACTGGCAGATATATCTTCAATGTATTGCTGAATTCTAAAAATGCAATTGAATGTACTTGTTGATAAGAATAGTCATCATTACAATTAATTAAAATCTGACATTTTCCTTTGATTCACATCATTTACAGCTTGTATTTAGCAACAACTGTGTGCCTGCAAAGGGAATTCCAAAGGGAAAAGATAGGTTTAGATTTGGTCATTTTTAGTAATATACATGAAATATTTGTAAATAGTGAATGTCATTTAGTTTTAGAATAATGTTGATCAAGTAAACATTCTATTAACTCGTTCTATTTTATCATTTTAAATTCTGAGACATATTGTTAGTTTTATATATTTACTCCTGAAATTATTTTTAGTTTCCCTTTGCCTGAAATGTATATCATCCTTATAGGAATTAGTTACGTTGAATGATTAGCCAGCCAGAGTTTCTCAAACAGGGATATTTTATTTGAATCACCCAGTACAACTGGTTTTGGGCAGTCTGCTTATCACCTGTCTCAATCTTTGCAGAATAGTATGAAGTCCTATTTTAAATCTCAGGAAGATGTACGAATGATCATTTTTTCATCAAAGAACACTAAGCTCATTTTAAATAAAGTTGTATTGCCTAAATTTGTATGCATGAAAGCAATACTAATATATTAGGCATGAACTTATACAATCATCATCTGATAACTACAATTAAAGTACCAAGAAACATCCTGTTTAAATATTATGTATACATCCATATAGCAATTTAATTAAATATTTGAAAAATTATGAAGTTCAATTACAATAATATCAGACAATAGCAATACCTTAGGAGTTTAAAAGAAACACTAGAAAGATCAAAATATTAATAGTAATTCAAAAATAAAACAATACAAGTTAATAAATATAATTTTTATCCTCTCATAAATCATGTTAATTATACAATTAAAATAACAAAGCTAGTTTAATATCATTCACTGTATAAAAGAAAAGAAGCATAAAGCTGATTCAAAGCATTAAAAAATGCAGCTGAAATATTGGAAATTCTGCTTGATCTCATTTCAAGATAATAAATGTACTACCATCTTTTCCCCAATTAACCGTAAACCCCTTGTTCCCTTTCAGTAATTATTTCAATAAAAATTTCCAAAAATATATTAAATTAGAGTAGAAATTGCAAGAAATCAAGAATATTTTTTTAATTTATAAGGAATGAAATAAACTGTGGAAGTAGTTTAGTAGAGAAAGGTTCAACCCTCTCTCTTCCAGTAAGGCGATTTGGGGCACTTACAGAATTGAACTTTCAAGTGGATCAGTTTCGGGCTTCATTCATTTTATTGGAAAGATGAGTATTGAAAGTGGCAACTGTGTTAAGCACTCCTGGAGATCTATGTTATCTTTGATGATAGCTGCTTTTTTACAGCAGATTCCCTTATGCCTTAAGGCGGTAGGGGTTGGGAAAGGATCCAAAAAATAAGTTGTTCGTTTATATTTTGTGTTTGGAAAAGGAATTAGTAGCTATTTTCATGTGTTATTAGTTTAAAATTGGAACATTTTATAAAAGAAATTTTTCATTGAAGTACTCTGTTAATGATGAATGACAAAGATACTTTTTTTTGTTTTTCTCATAAGCATCAGGCAATCTTTTCAATATTAAGACTATTGCAATAATATGAACTATTACATCATCACTTCAGCCTATTCGTATTGCTTATTATAAATGTGTAAAAACTCGTGCAACTGTGGAGAGAAGTTTAATTTAAAATGTTTTTCAAATTTAAATTTATATGATAATTATATATTGCTTTAATTCTTATATATGATTAATTATATATATATATATGTTTCTGAAGCTGATTTGGCATTGAATGTGACAAAATATATTTTTGTGTTAAATTTCTAAAATGTCTATTTGGTTATATTAGTTGAAATTATGGTGACTAAAATTCGATAAAAGTTTAAGATGTATTCATTATTTTCATAATGTATTTTAATATGAAACATTTTCTCAAATTTCATTTAAGTTCTTTATCGCAGTATAAAATGAAGTTTAGCTATTCTGTTTTGTAAAGTCTTTTGATATAAAAAATTAAGCAGTAATATATGGCATATTACCTACGATTGATAAAATATTTTATTACATTTTAAAAGCTTAATAAAAATAAGGATATCTTTTTTGTAGATATTTCACCTAAAATTTGAAAGCAATTCATTTATGCAGAAATTTAATATAAAACTTTCATTAAAAAATTTATTTTGTCTTAACAATACTATAAAAAATATAAAACATTTTAAAATCAGAAGTTCAACTTCAAAAATTCAGGATGACAGTTTATACAAAAAAAAAAAAAAAAAGTAATGTTTAAGATTAAATAATGCAAAATGTTCAGGCTGAAAACTGAAGATATATTTTTCTGAGTAATTTCTTTCCTGAATTTTATTTAATAAAATTTCATATTTCAGTGTTAAATGAAATTTTAAAAACATGTTATTTCATCTACGGAATTGCTGTGATAGATAACTGTAAAAAGTTCTCTTAATTTGACAAAAAAAATTAAGTTGTATTTTTAAAGATTATTAAAAATAAGTTGAAAAATAACAATATTTTTGGATGAATTTTTATCCAACTTTCATCTTCAATGAGTTAATGAAAAAAAATGCTTAAGATTTAGAAAAGAGATATAAAAATTTCTTTAAAAACTTAATTAAAATTCTAGAAAATTCCTCTTAGTATTACTACTGAAAACTCAAAATATTCAAAAATTCAATGAGCATAAACGCTTATATTGAAAAAAATATAATACTGAAAATAATAAATAAAAACTCTTATCTAAGGGTTGAAAGAAAGTATTATTTCTAAATTGTCGTTCAAAGAGTGTTTTTTTTTTTTTAAGTCAGCAGATGAATTTATTTTGGTATTAAACTATGATTTAAGACAGTATCTCGTCAATAGACTACTTATTACTTAACTGTACAGACATATATACTATGTAAAAAAATATATGCTAATTGCATTGATATACACACTAAGTATGTCAAATATTACTATGCAAAAAACATTCACATATATTTCAGAGCAAAAAACTTTCATGTATTATTTAATTTTGGCAAAAAAAAAAAAAAAAAAGATTTAATATTCTAAAAGTTTATTTGAAAATTAGATGAAAAATAAAGATGTTTGAAAAAGATATTAATGGCAGTTTTTATTTCAATTGTTTAAATGCTTTGGAAGCCAAATACAAATCTTTAAAAAACTGTTTTCTAAATTATATTAAAAAATGAAATTCTAATTTGTTGTAATAAAAAATACCCCAAAGAGCTGATAAGCTAAAGGATTCATAATAAAAAAAAATTAAACATTTGCATTAAAAATAAATTCTCACGCTGACAGAAAATGCAACTAGTTGTTGAAAAATCACAAGGCAACTGCTCGAAATTGAGCTATGACGAGTTTATTATTTCAGACAGAGGGGAGTAACTGCCCAAAAGCTTGTAAGAATCCATATCTTTTGGAGACACACTCAGGAAATCTAGTTGTAATAGGGAGTGCCATTTGAAAAGTACCTGGATGTTAAAGAGTTAAAACTGATTAGTTAAGGGAGACCTCTAATTATAAGGTGAGAGCATGGTCAAACAACAAAACAATAAATTGTCAATTAACTTCCAGCCCTTTTCAGAGTCATAAAAAAGACAATAAAAATAACAGAAATCCTGAGCAATTTTAAGCAATTACATATTCAATTGTAACTAAACATAACACAAAAGAAAAAAATACTAAATCATGAATGCAAAGGATCAGAACATACCCTTAATTCATCTTTAGGAATGACTAGTCCACAACCTTGTTCACATGGTACAGGTCTTTTAGGGTTATGCTCACATTCTTCTTTATGAACCTCTAAACGTTCTAATTTGACTACTGCAGTACACCCAAAGCTTGCATTATCACACATAATTAGCAATCGAGATAAGAGATTTCGTAATATACGAGGAACAGGTTTGAGTTCATTTGGCGTAATAGGCTGTCTATCTACTGGGCAAGAAGGTTGTCTTGAAAGCCATTCATTGATGCAACTTTTACAAAATGCATGTTCACACTGAGGAGCCTATTAAAATAATCAGTTTTAGAAATTGTTTATAATAAAGCATGAAGAGTAATAAGAAACAGTATTAGTAAATAAATTATTATATAGAAAATATTTAAAAAAAATTCTTAATTTTAGCATTGTCTCAGTAGAATAAGGTTCTAAACCAGGGCAAAAGTTTCAAAATAAATTACACATATTTATATCAAAATATCATTTCTGAAAGATATATACAATTCCAAATTATATGCATATTATTGCAATAGACAAAAAAAAGTCACTCACATACATTCTCAACATAAAAAAATGCAGTAAAATTTTATATTTATCTCCCATTTCATCAAGATTTAATCAAAAGCAAGTTATCCCCCCAAAATTTTTTATCTATCAATTAATTTAACTATTGTAATAGAAAAGAGGATGAATAATTGAAAAAATGCTGTATCAAATTCTTGAAAACTTTTTCAAATTCTACTTCAAAATAAACTTCAATTATTTTTAATGAAATAAAAATCTTTTTCATGAATTCCATGAGACAATTGCTATAGTAAACAGTTTGCTTAATTAACTGAAAGTCAGCAATCAAAAGAAAATAATGAGTTTTAAATAATTACAAAATTAATTAATCATAAAATAATTAATTCACACTCTTTTCACATGAAATCTAATCAATTAAAATTCTTCATTATATTTGAGTGCAGGGAAACGCTATTGTACTCTACTTGCCATAAAAGTAAGAATTCTTCCGCACTCAAACGGTTAAATTGGCTATTAGAAATGCTGCCAGACCTAAATCATATGCACAATTTGAAAACATGCTAAGATAATAATAAATATAAATTAATAATACAATTAAGCTAATTTTAACAGTGTTCTCGCATATTTCTCTCAAAGTAATTTCAACTTCTTATCTTTGCGCTTGCTTCTTAGCTTGCATGTAAAAATGTTTTTTATTTTCATAGGTTAGTTATACAGATTAATTTCAGAAAAGGTATCACCAACTTAAATGCATAAAATTTAAGAACTCGGAGAAAATTTTATTTAGTGATTTAATGAATTTTATAAATCAAAACTAGCATTTTTATCATAGCCATGCTATAAGCAACTCTATAATACTGAATATACAATCAAATTTAGGGGGGAATGAAATTTGCACACTGTTTCTAATTTATTAGAAACCTATATTCCAATCACATAATTTAAAGCATAATGTCATAGGTCACAAAGCAGTACTTGGTTTTCCTTTTCAAATTCTTTTACAAAATATATTCAAGATATTCATCCCTTCTAAATTCAAATATTTCTTATCATTGTTTGTACAAAATTCAAACTTATTAGTTCTTTGATACCTTTTCTAGGGTGAGTAGTGAAAAACGGATGCAAAAATTTAAATTTTTTAATAGCCTTAATGAAAAAAAAAAAATCAAGCACATTAATACACATATGGATACATAAACATAAGTATTTTCTTTGCACATATTTTTTTCTGTCTTGTAATAAATTATTTATAGAAAAAAATTTAATACATATTTTTTAAAAAATTTAAATTATGTTTAAACTTTTAATCTTTGAAAAAAAAACTTTTCAGATTTTAATTGAAATATTCAAATATGATAGGGAATTCAAAAATACCAAATAATTTTGACAGAATTTTATCATAATTTTAAATTTAAGTCTAATTTTTAAAATATATATATTAAGTAACTTTAATGCCTTTAATTTTATTTCCTTATGCACACAATTTTAAAAGATTTGCCTACAAAACATAACTATTTTTTCCTCTAATTTTTAAAATACTCAGCTCTACTTTTGGCATTAAAATGACAAAAATTTTGTATTGATAAATTAAATTGAGTAAACTAACACATACAGTTTTTCTTTTGCCTCTATTTTTTATTTAAAAAAACCACCATATAAACATTTATATAAATAGAATTGACAGGCATAAAAACTAGAAAAATATAAAGAAACACTATTAATACAGCTAATTTTATATTATTTCCCATTGAAATTTTTAGATTCTACATTTTGTAAAAGATTTTTTTTTTTTTTTTTACTCCATTTCACCAAGAGCGAAAGCTTCTTTAATGCAACAGTTCTTTCATTTCTCCTTTCACGTTTGAAATCCTTTCCTCCTTTCACGTATTATTTTAAAAAAAAATCCAAAAAATGAAATATATTATTTAAAAGTACATTTATTCAAAATACATTTACAGTAAAGTACAAAGTACATTTTATTCAAAAAGTAAAACTAAAATAGTTCAGAAGAGAAAAATAATCTTTCAAAAGAGCAAATGGATTTATAAAAAATGTCACAAGTCAATTTGATTTGAATAGAATTGTTAAGATATAAATATATTGCAAATTCATAGTTCATGTAAAACCAATTATCATTATTGTTATTTTGTTCTTTTTATTTGGTCAAAAGTTAGAAATTTCAGTTTACTATTTTCTGTTGCTTTTGGAAATTTAGCTCATATTTTCAACAGTATATACTATAATGTATAGTATATGTGGGTTTCTGAATATATTCAAAGGAAAGTCCATTGCATTAATCTTCTATGGAGAATAATTCACAACTGCTTTAAATGATACTTTCAACTTGGTGCCACTAATGAACTTGTGTGTCTAGTTTCTTAACCGAATATAATTTTACAGATGGAATAGAGGTGACTAGCATTTTACTGAAGCTTTCAAAGAGGAAGTCATCCAATAAATCACTACAGATGAGTGGCAGATATGTAAGTTAATAACGGGAAAATCCTTCTATAATTACCATAGTTAATGTAACCTTTTCAAGTTACTGAAGTAAATAAGAAGTAACAAGTAGTGACACCAGTCAAAGACAAGTTTCCAGAAATTACATATAAATGATACTTTAGAATCTTATTTAAAGTTAATCAATTTCCTAATTTTTAACTCACATCAGCCCATATTAACTTTATTTTAAAATATTCTCTTATCTCTTGATCCCATTCCACTTTTTCTATTTAATTAATTCAATAGAAAGTTTTTCTAAAAAGCTTTCATCAGAGATTCCCATCCTCTAAGTGAAGTAAATTTCCAGCATTCTAGATAAAACTGAGTCTATATTGTTTGTGCTATTTAAGGGTATAAACGTAAATTTTCCTAGACTGTAATAAATAATCAGGATATGCAAGAGCAATTTTAAAAATAAGAAAAGCAAAGTTATCTATAGGAAAGAACGAGATAGTTATAACAATTTTCGGAAAAATGCTGGTATTTTTTTAACGTATTTGCGATTTCTTGGTTATAACTATGTTACAGTTATAAATAATCAACAATTTTGTTGACTTTAGCATCAAAAATATCTTTCCAAAATTTGTTGGCTATGACTAGCCCTGGATATGAGTTTCTTCTCTTAAGCTTTTCATTTCCCCTTATCCTTTTTTCATTTCCTATTTATTATAGCACAAATTCACCTTTTTTGTGAAAATAATGGTCGATGGTGGTCTATTTTAATTGTTTTGGCTCCACCGACAGTTCAGTTTAGTTTTGTTATATCAATGCCCCGATTTAAAACAACACTAGGACTATTTCGAGGTGGAGCTCATGATTTTGAACTGTAGTCAGTGATGGACTCCAGTGACAGAATGACCTGGTTAATAAATAACTTTACAGAAGAACTTATGTATAAGCAAGGTCTGGTCAATGCTACATCTATTGGCACCAAACATATCCTCACTGGTGAGACAATGGATGCTTATAGAGGGGATGCCAGCAAGTATTATCATTTTTATCTGGAAATTGTTCAAAATAACATTAATCCTTCTTCAAAGTAGGATGTTAATGAAACACTCATCATCAATTGCTGCAGTCGTCACTGCAAGATACAGAAAAATCATTTTTCTTTTTTTTTTAATCCATAAGTCAGCTCAAAATCCTCTTCTTCACTTTCTCTTTATTTTCTTTTTATTTATATCTTTCCCTTTTCCTTATACTTTTTTTTTCTTGTTTCCATTTCTTATTAGTCATGTCGTTTTGACCTTTTTCCAGCGCTTTTGTTTCCCCCTGGTGAGTCAGACTTTATTAAGTAAAATTTTTTATACTCTTTCCAAGTAAACCCTTAGGGAAGCATCTGATATTTGAGGATACACAACATTTAAACCAGAAAGTTGAACCACAAGAATCAAATACAAATCAAGATAAATCTCATAATTAGTAATAAGTTACAATAAGTCCTAAGATTTTCTTATAATTTACTCCACTCTAGAATTTTAACCATTTTTGTCGAATAATAATAATAAAAAAACATAATTAGAAAAAGAAATAAAGCATTTTAGGCAAAACAAAATATTTTTTAAAAAAACTAATTGCCTTAAATGTTTAAAAATATTCTTTTCTCCCATTAACTAGTAGAAATGGAGATCACAACTTCTCACTACCCATTTCAGTTGGGTATTAATAATGATGATGTAATAAGACTTGTCATATAACAGATATTTAGCAAAAAATCTGATTTAAAAAATTTAATGTGATTTTTTTAATGTAAAAATTAAGAGCCTCCAAAACAAAATATTAAAATTTTAACTTTTTTTTTTAAGTCTCATTTTGGCTAGATATGACAAAGTCTACTTTCTATAGAATTTTCTATTTTGATTACCAGTTTTACAGCTACATGGCACTTTTGTTATACCTTAAGAAATCACTGTTTATGAATAATAAAATTAACTTTTGGATAACTACTTTGAATCATTTTCAGTATTGTCAAAAGGTTACAATATACTTGATTTATATAAAGGCACATAAATTAAGCATTTAAACCATGAAATTCACAGGCTTATCTCAAAAAAATAGACCTAGTATAAATATTAAAATACTTTCCCCTTTTTATAAAACAATTACTATCCATACATCATTTTCCTAATCTGAAAAAACTTCACAAAGAATATGACATTTGAAATTTTAATTTATATATAATTTATCAAAATTATAAATATATATAACTTAACAAAAAGCAATTATGAACTATATGATGATGATGCCTTTGGCAATCAGATATTTCATCCAAATTATTAATTTCATAATGTCAACCACCTATAGTTTAGACAATGAATTTTGAAATGTAGGAAGCGTTAATTCCTGTAAACAAACAAGAAATAGTTTAGAAAACATGAAAAAAAGAATGAAATTGCACAAAATAAAAAAAAATTTATGTGAAATTTTGATGCACAGGCAAAACAAAAATTTAACTTGAATATTTTGAAACCAAAAAAGTCAATGATTTAGTTTTTATATGTTAAAAAAGCACAAAGAAGCATTAATTTCTAAAAATATGAGATCACATAAAATTATTTATTAATTTAATGGAATATTAATTTAAAATAAATGCTAGTTATTTAAGTAACTAGAAAAATTTCTGCAAATTATAACATACAATTGTGCAATAAACTAATTTCTAGAGATGGTTTTATCCTGAAATGAAACAAAATTAACATTTTATAAAATGTACCACAAAACATTTCTAGAAAAGAAACTTCTTGAATGACCAAAGCAATTAACTAATTCATTTGTTAATATAAAAAATTGTTGAGTACCAAATATAATTTTGAAAATTAAACTATCATAAGCTCATGCCAATATGTACAGAAAAAAAAAATGTAGAAATCATAAGTAGATAAATACCAAAAAATGTTAAACTCCTGGTAAAAATATATATAGATGTAACATAGACTATTAGATGAGTGGAGAAAAAGAAGGTAAATTAGAAATTCTATTTATTTTTCCACAGGAGGGTATGTTTGTAGTTGGGAAGGACTGATGAAATGCATCTGTTTACTTTGGGACACAAGAGAAAAGTGTGTGAAGTTTCTCCCTTGGGGTTTTACTAAAGGATTCTTATAGTGGTTTCTTTAACACATGCTGATTCAAGAGAGGGAATTTTAGGTGCTTTGGAAGTTATGCCATGGGAATATAGGAATTTTCATGTCCTATTTAGAGTAAGTTAAAAATAAATAAAGTGGAATTTAGATCAGGAAATAAAAAAAAACTTTAGAATAAAATGCGGGCTAATTTAAAATAAAAAATATGAAATTAATCAGGAAGTCAAATTAAATAAAAAGATGTGTGTGTGATTTTTTTTATTATCATTCAAGTCATACAAGATTTGAATAGTTTTTATAATCATTCACCATTCACATATATATTAAAAAATCAAGAATTGCATATGAAATCTAGTTATCTAATTAATCAAATTATAACATATACATTAATAAGAAAATAACTACAAATAGTTTAGCTACTAAAACAAGGAACCCAAGAAATTAATGCACAAGAAATATCAAATCAAATCTTGAAATAATAATTATTTTATGCTAAAAGTATATACATATGGATATAAAGAGAGAATCTATTATTCATAAACTATAAAATATGCATTTATTTTCATAATTTAAGAATAAATTAAATTCTAGGTCAAAAAGATTATATGAGACTGAAGATTATATTTCCTGATGAGAAAAGATTATATTATTGATTATTTGAGAAAAGATAATATTTTCTAAAAGAAAAAAGAAAATTGTCTTCTTTTATAAAGATTTGATAAAGCATTGCAATACTTTTGAATTTCAATAACAAAAATTGGCATTGTACATCATATTTATCAAATCTGTCAATATCAAAGTATTAACAATGCCATATTTATCATTAAATTATGGAGAAATTGTACAACCAAATTTGTATCATTGAAAATATGATTTAGGGAACTTAAAAATGGTGTTAAACTATTTTTAAGTGATAACATTTTAAGAAGATTCCATCAATAAGCACTAATATACTCATGATGTCATATTTAATAAAAATTCTAATTTCAAATTACGAAAACACTTTTGGCAGATGCCTACTTTCATTTTACAAAGTACAATGTAGCAGCAATTAAAATTAACCTATTCAGAGCCTTCTGTAGCAGTAATTAAATTGCTGTTTCATTTGTAAACTTGTAGATAGATAATTTAAAAGATACTCAGTAAAATTCTATTAAAAAAAATAGCTAAAATATTTGAAGACACGCCATAAATAAATGTGTCTTATATTAATATTTTCCAGAGTTCAGGCATTCAAAACTAAAGCATAATGACAGGGAAAAAAGTTGTGACATTCCAAGTGTAGAAAACAATCTGATTTTAATAAACAGATTGATGAATCATGAGTTCTGAGCTTAAAAAGATCTTCAAAAGTTATGATGTCTTTAAATTTATCAATATATGTATTAAACATGAAAGGAATTAGGAAAATACATTCTGAATTTTGGCAACAAAAACAGTGCCAAGGACTAACGTTTCCACAAGATATCGTCACAAGATATCGTTTCCACAAGATATCGTGAAAAACTGAGTCAGCATAGCAGAGGTCAAAAACCTATCAGTGCAGAAATCATTTTAGAAGTAGAAGCAGCCACGGTTGAATTACCACTGGTGAATGTTCATGTTGTGTAGAAAGTACAATCAGTATCATTATAAGTATCACATGGAACAGGGATGGTGAACCATTAGCTTGCAAGACATTGATGGCACAGAACACAATATTTTGGGAAGGCCGCGGATCAAAACGGTTTGCATTATTTTAGTTCAAAATAACAAAATTCACTATGAAGTATTACAAACATATGCAAGTGTTCCCATTCCCTTTAAAAATGGGTACAGATAATTGTAAAGAAGTTCAAAATTCACTTGTTGAGAAAGAAATTGATTTTAAAAGAATTTTTTCAGTAACTGATGGTGCTCTCAAGACAAAACATTTATTTATTTTAAACAGACATAGGACATTCAATTCAAAACTCCACTGCATTATTTGCCAACAACCCTTATGTCTTAAGAGTAGTTTATCTCTTGATAATGTAATGGCATTAGTCACAAAAATAGTCAACCTTATATCCTCGAAGACTTTAAATAAGCAAAAGTTTGGGCTTTCTCACATACCAAAAACTTGATATATAATTGCTTAGTAATGTATAATTTAGGTTTTCTGGTTGAGCCAAAGGACTGTACTTCAAAGCTTTGTTGACTGCTTAACAGAAATCAGACTGTCTCTGCAAAATATAGGGGAAATTGAATAGTATCCACAGTTGTTGGATGCTATGTGGCTTTCAAAATTGATGTTTTTTTTATAGATATATGTCAACATTTAAATGAACTGAACTTAAAAGCTTCAAGGCACAAATAAAACAATTATCGTAATGATGGATCTTATTCACGTTTTCGACGCTAGATTGCATGTTCTAGAAACAATATTATTTTAAAAACTGCAAGTACTTTCTTAATCTGATATATATATATATTAAAGATTTAGATGTACATGAGAAACCAGATGAAGAAAAAATTACTGAAGAATTTTATCTTAATCGATTTGTCAATCAAAGAATTTTCAGCCTGATTTTCTCAGTTAATAGAATAATTGGAAATGTTCAAGTTTATTATGAACCCTGATGTGACTACATTTGATTTGAAGAATTTGAAATGCAACTGATAGAATTCCTATCTAGTTTGATATGAATTCAACAATTTATTGAAATAAAGAAAAGGTTAGAATTGATTGAAATAGAAAGATTAGAAAGCAATATATGCACAAATGCAAGTAACAAAATTTTGGAAACATGGAATTTAATTCCAAAAAACATTTAACTGCTCGGAGAAGCTGGTTCATGCTATTTTACCCATATTTTCATCTACCTATGCCTGTGACTCATTATTTCCAGAGATTAACATCAAAAGCTCTCTTAGAAACTGTTTGGCAGATGACTCCAATTCAGCAAGCATTCTGCCAAAAGTAGAAACTTGTAATTCTAATATAAGTTATTTGTCATCTAATCTGCAATAAAAGAAGTCACACTTAATGTTACTTTAATTTAAATTACATGTATAACTAAAATCTTTATTAGAGTTGTTAGTATTTAAGTTACTATAGAGTTGTTAGTATTTTGTTTTATTATTTTCCCAATAATCACAAGTAAAAATTATTTAATGGAACGTCTATACCTCATATAAACTAAACTTTCCCCCCATATAAACTAAAGCAAGCAACTGTTTGTTACCAAGTGCCACTGATCTTTTATACTGACCTTTCTTATCCAAAATGAAGATAATGATTCTCTTTTAACTCAACAGAACGATTAATCCAGACTTGTCAAATCTGGATTATCAAACATCCTCATTCCTCCACTGCAATCACCTAAAATCTCTAATATGGGTTCCTTATGTTATCCATGGGCAATTTTTCTTCAAAAAGATTACAGTAAGGATCCTTTAACATATTTTCTGCTGCTATTGTTAAAATTATAATGGTATTGTGATACTCAATAGATCCTTAATGATAATGCTTTGTGTCTAATCCTTTTATAGAGGATTATTCAACTCTCCAGAAAGTTGACCCTACGTATAGATATTTTTGTGTCAACATTTTACTGGTAATAGAGGGATTAGCCAATCGTCTCCCAATCCTTAGTTGGCCTGTTCTCCCAATCTCTTTCTCAGTGGTTTTTGTTCATGAAACCATTTAAAGGGAGGTGTTACTTGGAAAAATGTAGCAACTTAGGATGACCTGAAGGACCATATAACGCTGTATGTATAAAATATCACAAATGATAAAATACATTCAACTGTTGAATATATTGTTCATAGCCTGTTTATTTTGCATCTTTATAAAGAGCACTGAGCAATATACTTTATAGCACTAAACAATCCATAAGAAAATGAGGCCTGCATATAATTTGTAGTTCTTTATCTTTACTTATAATAAAGCACGATGTGTGTGTGTGTGTTTGTTGGCGATGTACAGGCCAGACCGTTCGACCTACAGCTACCAAATTTGGTATATGTATACCTTGGGTGCCGGGAATATGCACCTCAGAGCCCCTTTTTTGAATTTTTAATTAAAATTTTAATTAATTAAAAAATAAGCCAAATTTTAACGGGTTTTTTTTGCTATAACTTCTGAAAATATTACAGCACAAAATTGATTTTTGCATCATGTTAAAGCTCACACAATTAGCTTTTCAATGATACTAATGTTTTGACCTACGAATTAAAACTATTTTTAATGAATTTTTAAACATTTAATTTAATCAGGTTTTTTTCAACAATTTATTTCGCAAAAAATAATAAAAATAAAATTTTATCTTCTCGAGGATCTCAAAAAAATCAGCTTTTAATAAAATGTTACCATCACATTTTCAGAAATTCTGATTTAAAAAAAGTTAATTACTACCAAAAATAAATCAGAAAAATACAATTTTCGTCACATGATTATATGAAATGAAACAAATAGGAAATGTGATTTTTTTTAAACCGTAAATGCAAGAGAAAATTTTCTTGATGATTTGCAATATCAAAATTAACAATTCCATTAAAGAATTAAAGTAAATAAAAATACAAAATAAAAATATATTACAAAAGTGCGACAATTAAAACTGAAAAAGAAATTTTAGAAAAGCACCAAACGATAATCTTCTGAGAGCGTGATTAATTATTTAAAAGCAAGAAATCTTAAACGAACTTTCAAATGACATCATTTCAAAGAAACGACGAACAAAATGCAATTGATAATCTGTAGTAGTAAAATATTTTTGCATTCTTTTTTTTTTAAACAATAAGACATGTTTTGAATTGTTACTTTTACTTATATGAAGAAGATATTTTGTGCAAATTAAAGAATTCGCCTTCGTGTTGTAATTTATCTCTGCATTTTAATGAATGATGCGAAATAAAAACGCATCTTCTTTCAACGAAGTAACGTAATATTAAAGATATACTGGTAAAAGTAGGTCAGCTATTGGAAAACGCACCTTCTTTCAAACAAGTATATGTAATAATTAACAACGGAAAATTTGTAAAAGCATATAAATCTATTTTTACCCGCATATTTTGGAGGCATCAGAACTATCTACCAAAACAATATCATGTTCTCACCAGAGAAAAAATAAATCAACTATCATTCCAAATTAAATATATAAAAATGTCATTTTCGGCACGTGTCTGTATAAAATGAAACGAATATGAAACATGATATTTTTGGAAAATAAATGAATGGAAACATTTTCTATGATATTTTACTATACATATATTACTAATCCAATTAAACAATTTTATTTAAGGCAAACATGGCTTAACATCTACAAGGCATCTTCTGTAATCGGAGCCCAACATCTAATTTCTTAATTTGTTGTGGAGAGACATAAATCTCTCAGCAATTGGTCCAAGTGAAATATATAATTATAGATTTAGGGAAAAAATGCTGATGAATTAAATTTTTACATACATCATCTGCTCTGTGAATCATATTTAACAAAATATTCTAGAGATAATAAGACCTTAAATAAAAAAAAGTGGCATTTCAATCAACTAAATCAATCATCAAAGCTGATCTATCAATGAAAATTTCAACATAACTATTCGATATAAACTGGCGATTTTAGATCACTTTATCAAGATATCAAAGAAGCCAATCAAAGTTACTCTAGAATAATTGGTCTAGATTATAACAATGATGATTGTTCTAAACTTGCAATATTCTGAACTGAATAAATCAGCCAGATTTGAAGAAGATAGAAATGATTATTTATTTATTTAGAAGTTGAAATATTAAGAATATTTTACAAATATGAATCTATAAGACCAAAGGAATTTAAACCATAATTTTTTGAAACATATTTATAAACCTAAAAAAAATATGTTATTGAGAGCATTTATATACATCTAAAAATAAAATTAAAAACTGAAAGTTTCAATTAACCTGTGAAATTTTTGCTGAATAATTCCTTGAGATCTTATAAATTATAAAAAAAAATTATAATGTTTCAATTTCTGTATTGAACATAAAATTTCAATGCCGGACTATTCTGCTTTCAGTTCTTAGTTTTATTTAAAGACATGCCTAGATTGAGTAAAGAGGTCTTTATATTAATTGAAATTTCATCATTTTCAATTTAATTTAAAATGAATTTTACATGCACTGATAGAAAATCAGAGAGAGATCCGGACTTCAAAGATAGGACTGCTAAAGGCCTACATAATAGTATAAGTGAATTATATGACTATTGAAATTTGAAGCTTAAAAACATTTTGCTGAAAAACTTATTATGAGACCAAGTTATATAAAAAATGATTTAACCCTTTAGTCGGCATTAATATTGGCAAACCGACTGGTCGCCAAAGGCGGCTAGTATTTTAATAAAATGCACCCTTATTGGAACTTTTTGACAGAATTTTTATGTACTTTCTTCGAACTATCTATTTAGAAATTTTCAAATGAATCTGCACTTTAGTTACAGCTATAGAGTTCTCTAAATATAGCCAGTTCGTATATCTTTAACAAATCTGGCACTTTTACATCAAATGATTTACTCTAAAGTATATCAATGAAGAGATAGATGATAAACACACATATTCACTTTTAGTAATACTAGAAACTGAATCATAAGCTTTAAATATGGATGACTCTTACATCTTAAAAACCTGGTAAAGTTTTAAAAAAACACACTTTTTATAAAATCCTTTACCAAGTTTTCTGAGAAATTTTTCTAATAATCATATATTATTTTAACCTGTCAAAAAGGGCTTAAATGAAATATTTGAATAGCCATTTGGGTTAAAGTGAAGATTGGTATGCCCCCTCCACCCCCAAGTTTTTCGCCAATGCGGAAACCCAACAGTACAATCTTCTAGCAAACCTGATGCTGTTTCGTTTACTACTTTTAACAATGGTTGAGTTGAACATGAACTATGACTATTTTATAAAAAACATTAAACTAAGAATAATAAAAATATATATTAATCAAAGATTTTAATTTTGTTCTCTGTTATAATTGAAAGTGTTTTTTTTTTTACAACTATTAAGAGACTAATTTTATTTTTAATATGAACACCAACACCAACAGAAAATCTTTAATCTTTGGCAATTTTTAACTGTCAATATGTGCTTTAAAAAATAATCTGAATCTTTATTTTACCAAATTGTCTATATTCTTCTAAAAGTTGGATGCAATGGAATTCTTCGCAGTTCTAATTTTTTTTTTTTTTTTTACTCTAACAGTTTGTTTCCTTGATAATTTGTGATCTCAATAATTGTGCAAGAATTTATGTTGGGTAAATGGAATGGAAGACAGTATTTCACCTGCAGAATGAATAAAGGCTGGGCGGAATATATACATATTTTTTTATGAGTTCATGAAGTTAAGAAAGGATGCTTGTTTGAATTTTTGTATGCAGAATGGTTTGATTGCTTCTTCCTTCGTTCTTTTTCTTTTTGATTGTACTGTTTTGATTATGTTTTATATATTTTTTCACGAGTTGATGAAGTTAGGAAAGAATGCTTGTTTGAATTTTTGTATGAAGAATGGTTTAACTGTGTCATCCTCTGTTCTTTTTTGCCTTTTGATAATGTACTGTTCCTGTTATCCATGGAGTCCTTATATTCAATGTGGTAGCAAAGCTACTAGGTTAAAGCTCATGCTGCAGGATGTTTTTATAAGTTGAAAAATTTGGCCCGGTGCCTTTTACAGAGCCGAAGACATTGTATGCACTAACTTTTATTCTGCACTCAACAGACCAGCACAGCTGGTCTAAAAAAAACAATATTTATCAGTAAAAAATCAATTATATTCAGGAAAGTGGTAACCATAACTATTCTACAGTAGTGTTTGTTTACTTTCTCCACTACCGTTATTGGTGACTTGGCATCCTTGGCGCAACAAGGGACACATTAAACTTTACTTTTGCCAGCATTTATAATAAAATTCTGCGTCATTAGAACAATTAAAAACAGATATGCATTCTAATATCACACTCAAAATATGCATAGAAAGCAAATAATCCATAGGAAATAATGTTCTAATATGAATAACAATGAATGATTATATACATATGTATACACACACACACATATATATATAAACTCTAAATACTAGCAATCTGGAATGGTGGTCTCCCTTCACATCATAACAAATAAGTAGAAGAACTGGTGGCACAGGTATTATCAAAGGTCCAGTGTATTCCAATCAACACCAGTGAGATGCAGATCTTTGAAATAGGATTTAATGAGCTGTCTCTTTCACAAATGAGGCTTTGATCATCAGATCTTTCCAACATAAAGCTACTTAAAATTTTATTTTAAGAAATCTAACTTGAATTGATCCCTAGGTTGTAAACAGAACAATACCCTCTATGTTCCTTCTCATGTTTTGCTTTTATTTTTCTAGACATAGAAATGGGGGAGAGAATTGAAGAAAATACACTTTACTCAAATTTATCCAACACATTCCTCAATTTTACATCTATTGACAACAATGACGAAATACTTACCTTCCTTTTCCCACCCATGTTAAGACACTAATATATCTTAATGTAATAATTTACTATAAATCTCTGAACAGTAATTAAGCTAAATAAAATAATATAATAAAACAATAATTTAATCAATAATATATTAATTTAAAGAAGATACTGTTAAATCGATTATGCTGTACTGGGATAAGAAAGCATAATCCTAATGGATAAAACAAAATTGGCATATTTATCTTATACACTCATCTTGTTTAATCTTAAGTTAATCCCTCACAATACTCCTGTTAAAAAGTCTTCATAATTTATAAAGTGGATATTTCAAATATAAATAGGTTCAAATCAATATAACAAATCAAACAGGAAGCCTGATCGAATAATCCCTTATGTGAATAAATTTATTTAAAAGAAAAATTATTAAAAAATGAAACAAAGTTATGAATTTCATGAAAATGTATGCTGCATTCTATTTCCTTTTTAGTCCAAAAAATGTTACTCTCTTTGCAAATCTTCAATGTCTGCATGACAAAAATACATAACACAAATATATTCAAAAAAGGATATTTCCTCTTTTAGACCTGTCTTTATAAAATAACAATATTCTTCAACTATTTATAGCACTTCTATTCATAAACTTTGTTGCAGATCATGATTGTCAATAAATTCGATAATATTCACTTACATGCAAAGGTTCTTCCAAAACACTTGAACAGATAGGACAAATTAATTCTTCATCAACTTCTCCTTCAAAGCGAGTGATATCGTATCCCATTTCACGGCAGAAATTTGCACTCCTGCATACAGATACAGAATATAATATTCAAATTGAAATAATAATAGATAGCAACATAAATTTACGAAATGAATAGAAAATTGAAATGATAAGGGGAAAAAACTTACTGCAATGTTTATACGAGAAATTGAAGAGGTCAAAATTCATGAAAAATTAACCATCAATAAAAATGTACCCACAATTAACCAAAAACCAACACATCTGATACTTTCATGAACAGAATCTAACAACATAAAAAATAAAAGAAAATACAATCATTATGAGCCAATAAAAAGCCAGATAAACGACGTTTCACATCAACACAAGAAAGTTTACCATATTATATACAAGATTTAAATCATCAAGGCAAAAATTTAATACATATCATCGTCAAACTGCACGAATTATCAAACTATTTTCACTTCGCATTGCATTCTGTCTTGCCTTCTGGTAGCGAGTCAAGAAGTGTTGTTTAAATTATTTCACTTCACTGTACCTCATCCTTTCGAACAAAAATAAATTTATCTTGTTGTCATTGTCTCGTACTGAAAATAACAAGATCAACGAAAAGTGAAACTAATACCTGACAAAGTATTTTGTAAATTATGTCAGGATAATACTGACTTTCCTGACAGAAAATAGCAAATACTGTATAAAAAAGAAAATACACCGTGACAAAAATACCGATGGCATTTACACATTAATATCAAATAATAATATTAATAATAATAAAGACTTTGGAATAAAAAGAAAAACCTTCTGGCAACGGGTTATTATGTGAATGAGAAATCGTCTGCTACTTTTAATTTTTCTACTTTCAAAATGTATATAGCATATAAACAAACAGTAATTAGTAACTGTAATAAATAAATAAGGGTGTGTGTGTTTTTTCGCTGTTTGAAGAGCAATATTCCTGTTTCATAATTCAGGAACATTGTGAAAAGCACGGTCTTAAAATTTCTGCAAATTTAGTAAATAGTAAAATAAAATTGTTCTCATTACAATTGTTTTTTTTATTTAAAAATATAGCTTTTGAAGATGCAATAAGTCGAAAACAAAATAAAACTGCAAATATCAGAAAGAGTCATATAGAAAAAAAAATATTCAAATCTCCGCATGTGTTAGGTAATTGCCTATTTGAAAGAAAGTTAATGATCCTCTTTTTCAGATGGTTTTCTCCGGAAATGAAGACAGGAATAAAAGGAAGTAAAATGAGTAAACCCAAGAAGAGGGCGAATGAAGGACAGACTTCCCGAACAGAAAACATTTGCTAATTTTTAATAAATTATTTAACCACGCACCAATTTTAATCAATAGGAATTTTGAACATTGCTTTGTTTCATACTAAACGTACTTTGAAAAACAGATGAAAAAGTATTTGAAGGTAATTTTATTTTAAATAATACTTTCCTAATGCCTTCCCATTTTAAATCTTAATTCTTATAGAAAAAATTGACATGTTTTGAAGGAAAATGATTAAAAATCGTTTCGTCTACACCATTTAAGAAGGCATCCATTCTCCAAAAATGAAGTTCATTTAATTTTAAAATTATTTTCAGTCTTTCTTCTAAATAATTTCTTTTGCAAATAATTTAGTGCAGAAATGTTTGTAATCATAAGAAAGCTGAGAATTACACATATACAAACATGAATACCAAAATAAAAGGCATAAAGTATTTAAATTAGTATTTTCGATTCATATATATATATATATGTTTAATACTTCAGAAAACTTTGCAATTTTTGATTTAAATCTCTTAATTTTTTCCAAATGATCTCAATCAATAACAAATTCTCAGAATGAAATAGTGTTATCTATAATAGTTAAAAAATTGGCAATAGTTAAAATTTTCTATTTATAATAGTTAGGACTTGGGACCCAACAAAATCAATTACCTTCCCTTTTTTTGAGTAACAATGACCATTATTATTAATTTCGCGTTGAGAAGATATTAGTGAATTTCAGGCGAATTTCCCTCCTACTCTCTTATTTGGAAACGCAATTATCAATAAAAAATTCAGCAAGTTTGATATTTGGCTTAGTAAATATGTTTCAGGTGCACAGTTTTTTAAATCGGTAGAAATTGTCTGATTTTAATTCATTACATTATAAATTTTATTTTCATTATAAAATATTTTTAAGGAATTTTTATTGGCTATGAGTTTAGAATATAACATTTCAAACCATTCCATTTGCACAAAATGATATTTTTTATAATTCCTAAAAGTATAAAGTTTTTGAGACACAAACAAGCGTTTGTCTATATCTTTCCTACATGATACCGAATTTTTAAACGTTTTTTATGAAACACAGCAAAAAATGTTACAACAGAGATTTCTTAAAAATGCAGAATTTATTTGAATGTATAAGAATGTTAATTTGAAGGTATTTTAGTATTCATAATCAATATTTTATGATTAAGGAAATTTATGATTTTTTAAAATAGTTTCAAGTTTCTATGCATTTCTTTTATTAAAACCTTCTCTGAAAAGATAAAATATAATTTCACTAAAAATAATATGTAGACAATAGAATATACACTATGCCTGACTGATAATCGAGAGACTGGTGGCATTCAGCAATTTATCTTCCTTTACTTTCAAAAATTTACATCCGATTTTTTTAACCCCTTCGTAAACAATGTCGTGTCTAACACGCGCATCGAATTATTGAATTTTCAGTTTTAAGCCTGCAACTAAATGAACAGAATTAAGCATTTAAAAATGTAAAAATTACCTAGAAATGCTTCAACATCTCAAATCCGCGTTATATTATTATAAGAACCAAGATGACAATATATATCTAAGATAGTATGCGCCATCTAATTAAACTAATAATTTAAGTAAAACAAATTCGTATATCAAGGGATTAAAATCTTAAGTTCAGATTGAACAAGATTCAGTATACATTACTGATATTTTCTTGAAATGATTTTTTTGCAAGTTTATGAGATTATATTTTTGAGTCTAATGATATCAGTTTTCTTTTATATACCCTTAAAACACCTTGAAGAAGAAAGAAAGAAAAGGCAGAAGTAATATTATTTCAATTGTTAATTTATTTAAGTTCTTTTCAATTAAAAATATTTTAAAGAAAATCAGTTTAAAGCAAAAATAACAAATAAATATTTTAAATGTGAACATTATAAATTATTTCCCGATAAATTCTGAAATCCACGATATTTTAATAAACGAAGCATTTTTTTTCTTTATTACATTGCCAACCATAATATCGATGATATCTAAACAAATTTATTGATATATACGTGATGCAATCCTTTACATTATTTGTTATAGAATTTTAAAGAAGCATTTAAATTTGCTTTAATTTTTGTGCATCTTTCCCATAATGTTTTTATAAATCAATGAAGAGAAATTTATCATTGACAGTTAATTTCAAATATTTCTTTTATTTTCAAATTAGCTTTAAAATAAGTCATAATTCTGTTTTTAAAAATTGGGAAATCATTCAGAGCAGCAGAATTCTCATTCTAACCAGAAACGGAAAATTTAATTATGCTATATCAAACCGTTTCAATCGAGGAAATTTAGTAATTATGGTGTTTATCGAGTTAAGAATGAATATAAATCCATATGAAATTTGTTTGAAGCATTGAATAACGGCAGAAAATTGTTTAAAAACACAAATTAATATTTTTCTGTGAAGAAAAATGCGGAGGAAATCTAGTTGTCGTATTATGAGACAAACCGCGTATAGCTTCCAGCGATGGAGAGAGTTGACTCTTTGAGAAATAGGAAGCTCTCTATGTGTGATCAAAGGTCCCCGTCGTCCGCAAAACTATTTGTGGGAGGTCTGTTCCTGGAAAGATCATCAGTGGTAAAGGATTTTCCCAATGAATGACTGAAATAGGCTTCGAGAGCATCCATTGGACAGATCGTATCGATTGTTTCTTTCTATCGTGATCCAAGACATGAAATCGAAATACCAACCAGTAAAAAGGTGGCACTTTGAAGAGCAATATTCTTGTTTCATAATTCAAGAACATTGTGAAAAGCATGGTCTTAAAATTTCAGCAAAATAAGTAACATTATCAGTCATACAGGGGAAAACTGTTAACCATTAACATTTATATAAAAATATGACTCCGAGCAAACACCAGAAAAATGTATGTACTCTCAAATATTTTTTAGTGAAATCACCGGTAACAAGAGAATATCCTACATTGAAGGAATCAACTGCAAAAATTTTTTTAAACATCTGTAGTAACAATAAATAAAATAATAAACTAAGCTTTACGCCTTAAAAAAGTTATTTTAAAAACTTAATGTCCATCAGCTTATTACTGAAACATTTGACTCAACACGGAACCTTTTGTTGAACTCTGTATAAAAATGAATTAGAAGGAATTGAGAAAAAATACATGCGAAGCATATATTTTCCTAAATAAGTGCAAAAAAATAGTCAATTTACTATCGGAAAACGAAAATTGATTTCTTTACATTGGTTCCACCAATATAAAGAACCTTTCAGCAAGAAATTTTTATTTGTCACAGAGATTTACAATGGAAAATTAAATACCCTATTTCATCTCAATTAATACAAGATATATATTGAAACAATAAAATATTTTTTTTCAATAATTTATACATTTATTTGGAATTTTGAGTGGCAAGTTCATGCACATGCGCAAAAATCGTTTTATTTTATAGCATTGTGATTCAAAACCAGGATTTGCTTACATTAAAACTTAAAATTTTTGACATGCTAAGAACTAAAGATCCCTCCACTTTTCATGAGACGAGTGGTTTAATGGATAAAGCTACTGGGCGAATTGTAGTTTTTAAAAGGTTTTTCAGTTCAAGTCTCAAAGTAGCATAATTGTAATATATGTTCCAATACTTTTGAATATTTTTTCCGAATTTAAATTCCATGTTTCATCTGAATTTTTACAAAAAATATATTTGAGAAATAAAGTATTTCTTTCAATAATAAATAGATTTATTTGGAATTTTGAGTGCCAAATTCATGCACATGCGCAAAAATCATTTTATTTTATAGCATTGTGGTTTTAAAGCAGGATTTGCTTACATTAAATCTTAAATTTTTTGACATGTTAAAAACCAAAGATCCAGCGAATTTTCATGTGCCAAGTGGGTTGGTGGATAAAGCGACACATCGAGTTCCAGCTTTTTTAATGTTTTTCATTTCGAGTCTCAAAGTAGCATAAATGTTATATATGTTCCAATATTTTTTCTTATTTTGAATATTTTTTCCGAATTTAAATTCCATGTTTCATCTGAATTTTTACAAAAAATATATTTGAGAAATAAAATGTTTCTTTCAATAATAGATAGATTTATTTGGAATTCTCAGTGCAAGTTCATGCACATGGGCAAAAATCGTTTTATTTTATAGCATTGTGGTTTTAAACGAAGATTTGCTTATATTAAAACTTAAATATTTTAAATGTGAAGGACCAAACATCCCTCGGTCTTTCATGTGCCAAGTGGCTTGGTGGTAATACGACAGGGCGAATGGTAGATTTTATTTAAGGTTTTTGAATTCGAGTCTGAAAATAGCATAATTGTTATATATGTTCCAATATTTTTTTAATTTTGATTATTTTTTCCGAATTTAAATACCATGTTTCATCTCAATTATTGCAAAATATTCAAATCGAGTCTTAAAGTAGCATAATTATTATATATGTTCCAATATTTTTGAATATTTTTTCCGAATTTAAATTTCATGTTTCATCTGAATTATTACAAAAAATATATTTGAGAAATAAAATATTTCTTTCAATAATAGATAGATTTATTTGGAATTTTGAGTGCCAAATTCATGCATATGCGCAGAAATCGTTTTATTTTATAGCATTGGGGTTTTAAACAAGGATTTGCTTACATTAAAACATATATTTTTTGATAAAGTAAGAACATAAGATCCCTCGACCTCTCATGTGCAAATTGGCTTAATTGATAAAACAATCGCGCGAATTGAAGTTTTTTTCAAAAATTTTCAGTTCGAGTCTCAAAATCGCATAATTGTTATATATGTCAAAATATTTGTTATTTGTTTTAAATACTTTTTCCGAATTAAATACTATGTTTCATATCAATTATTACAAATATATATGTCAGAAATAAAATATTTCTTTCAATAATTTATAGAACAAAAGATGCCTAGCACTTTCATGTACTAAGTGGTTTGGTGGATAAAGCGACCGGCCGAATTGTATTTTTTTAAAGGTTTTTCAGTTCGGGTCTCAAAATAGCATAATTGTTATACATGTTCCAATATTTTTTTTTATTTTAAATATTTTTTCCGAATTGAAAAACTATGTTTCATATCAATTATTACAAATATATATGCCAGAAATAAAATATTTCTTTCAATAATTTATAGATTTATTTGGAATTTTGAGTGCCAAGTTCATGCACATCCGCAGAAATCGTTTTATTTTATAGCATTGTGGTTTTAAACAAGGATTTGCTTACATTAAAACTTGTATTTTTTGACTTGTTAAGAACCAAAGATCCCTCGAACTTTCATGTGCCAAGTGGTTTGGTGGATAAAGCGACTGGCAGAATTGTATTTTTTTAAAGGTTTCTCAGTTCGAGTCTCAAAATAGCATAATTGTTATACATGTTCCAATATTTTTTTTTATTTTAAATATTTTTTCCGAATTGAAATACTATGTTTCATATCAATTATTACAAATATAT
>JAOUZG010012825.1:0-23813 GCA_026289955.1 Argiope argentata
TATAGATATAGATAGATAGATATAGATATAGATAGATAGATAGATTCAAATTTAGTCAAATGAAATATATGGAAATTTGACTACTATGATTTTCTCTTGGAATATTATATATTCATACTAAGCTAATATTATTTTTACAAAATTTCTGAGGAAGGAATGGGTTTGAGAGTTATTGAAAACTATAAAAAATGTATTTTTTTTTATATAGAAAAACCTTGGGCAGTATGAAATACCGGCAAAAAACCCAAATCGAAAATTACGTTTACATTGCATTCATTGTCAAATCACCTGAAAAATTATAAATTCATTCATATCCAACTTACATTCTTGGAAAAAATGTATTTAATTAATATTAAACTATAAAATATATATATTTTTATATATAGAAAAAAACTTGGGTAATATGAAACACTGACTAAAAACACAAATTGAAATTTACGTTTACATTGCATTCACTTTCAATTCATCTTAAAAACTATAAATTGATTCATATCCAAATTACACTCTTGGAAAAAAATGTATTTTATTAATATTAAATTGATATTCTGAAAATCTATATTTTTCGTTCAATATTTTTTCGTTAACCGTGCGCAAAAGAAAATAATTAAAGAAATTTGACGAAATTCTGCATTCTTTCGGGATTTTTTCTTTCAAATTGCTGAAGAAATTACCGGGAATTATTTAATAGTGGTTTTTTTATTGGTTCTCGAAGTATAATTCATTATGTGCCAACAAGTACCCCAAGGCTTACAGTTGTAAGTCATTTCACAATTAACAGTAGGATGAATTTGGAAAATAAAGACAGGCCCGGATGCAAAGATAAAAGAGATGGGGAAAGCAAATACACAAGTTAAATACACAAAAATTGCTCACAAACTAGTGCAAACACACAGTATATGTTATAATACAGTTGAAGAAGTATGATAACATAAAATAGAACATTCAAAACACAAATACAAAAGAATATACGCAAATATTTCTAGACCAACACACTGAATGAAGTTTAAATAACAAGTTAAATAACTTGCATATTTCACTTGCGGCCGGCTAACGGAAAAATACCTCGAATTCCTATTTGTATAAAATATAGCTGTAAATACTAATGTAAGTTTATATTTAATTAACTGCTGAAGTGTTTCCCAAATGCTTCAACTCAAAGATATATCAATTAATCAATCATTCAAAGATAAAAAACAGAAAAAAATTCAAAATATGTTGCTTGCACGATAAAGGCGACATAATCACTGGGAGAGAGAATAATTTGGAATTTACATTAAGGCGGCAAGTTTTAAATACATTTCAGAAACAATTCACTTTATTCCAAAATACAGTAAAACTTATTATTGACATCAGTAACAAAAAGTAAAAATTTATTTCTAAATATATCACACAAAAAGAGCAGGAAGTAACTGATCAATATTGAACGGTGCACGTAAATAAAATTTAAATATTCATTGATAGAGAATGTAAACTTGCTCTCAGTGCTTAATCAGCATCGTTAATTTTGCAAATTGCGTAAACATTAGTTTTTTTAAGAGTAACAATGAGTTGTTTACGTACCAGTTTTCTATGATTAATTGATTACATTAATTAATTAATTTTAAAGATATTGTCTATCGATGGGGAATATTTTCTGTTGATGTTTCCTCTAGAAATTAATTTCTCTAATGATCTCATTGATGCTTAAATTATACCTTCATGAAACTGAACGTTGTTTTTCATTCATTAAATCTACAAAAAAATTATTTCTAGGAGAAAATATTTATGTTTCTTAACTTTATAAATTTTCTAAATCATTTGTATATTTAATGTAAAACTAAAAGGTTTTGCTACATGTAGTAAGAAATATAATTTTTTTAGTTGAATTTTGTTGCTTAAGTGATAACGAGTTTCAAGAATTTATAGATTGAGCACACTTTGTGACATTGTATTTATATTTATATCATTAAGCCTCAATATTTAAAATACCTTTTATTCTATTTTTTATTTGCATAATTTGTAAGGTATATGAAAGGAAACAAATCAAGCTTTTTGATACTGAAAATGTTTAAGCATCCGAATTATTTTACTATAAAAAATAGGTATATTGTTTTCAATTCTTCCCTAATGGACAAAAATATATCGCTTTATATTACTTTTGAAAACAACACTTAATAATTATAACTTGTTGAAAACTTTATGAATTTAATGAAAATAGGATAAGGTACAATGGGTAAGGAATTAATTCTATATTCTATCATCTTCAAAAATATTAATTATTATTAAAATAATTGTTTTGAAACGGTTTGATTATTGAAAAACAACAACATTTAGATAATTTTTGACATATATTTTTTGGATGCAAAGTTTCAACATATGGCTTTTGTCCTAATTTCAGTTACATTTAACTAAAAAACATAAATGGCATAAATTTACTTGAGTTAAATATTTTCTCTAAAATAAACTCATTTCACGAAAACTAGGTAAAGCATTCACTGTCATAAGAATGTCTTGAAAATTATACATATATGATTAAGTATTTGTAATATTTATATATTATAATTAATTTCTTCCAAATACTTTGATTTTTTTAAATGAAGTGCTAATTTTGTAATTATGCTAAGCAAAAATTGACTGTAGTATTTATCGCTGAAATTATTAATGAAATCAGTAATAGAAAATATTGATTTGACTGAAAAACATTTATTTGACTGGAAAACATCTTACACAAAACCGAAAATTGACAAAAAAAATAGTCGAGCTTTCCTGGTGTCACGTTAGTATTTTTAAGGTTTCCTTTTCAGGTGCTTTATGGAGCTTCCCTGCGGTTAAACGGATACAGTAGAAGAAAAGAATAATGTCGTTGGACCAATCAAGTGGGATTTTAAGCTTTATTTTGATCTATCTAAACATTTGAAAAGGTCGAAAATGATGCCACTGCATTTTTATGGCTTTGATATGAATTTTTAGAAATTAATGCAGTTCGTTGACCATTGCTTTACTTGAGTTGATATAAATTTCCAAGAACATTGACTCGCTATTTATGCATTAACTTTTACAATACTAACATTCACATTTAAACTATCACTTATGATATTTATCTGTACTGTTATTTATGTAGTCCTGTATTAAACTGTTATTATTATGTTATGTTACTGTTAGTTATGCAGTCGTGTATTAAACTCTTATTATTATATGTTACTGTTATTTATGTAGCTTGTATTAAACTGATATTATTATGTTATGTTACTGTTATTTATGTAGTTGTAAATTAACATGTTATTATTATGTTATGTTGCTGTTATTTATGTAGTCGTGTGAGATGCCTGTGTCCCCCATGCAAAAAGGGTTTTGTAATCGAATGTGATGCAAGAAGTAGCTCGGTCGTACTCTTGGCTCTAGTTGGCCAAGAGTACGAACTGAAAAGACAACAGACTCTCACTCGATTTAATTCTCTGAAAGATAAGTATCAGCCTGCTTATAAAATGTCACACAACAATAACAACAGAAAAAGTTCAAGCAAATTAACCGCTTAACTGTTTTGCCCGTGCGCCATACGTGCATCGATTTATCGAATGTTGATAATTGTAAGCAAAAAATAAACCATTCATAACGATTATGATTCAAAATTAAAATCATTTCGAATACATAATTAAGTCCAGGTTTCAAAGGATTTCCATTTGAATAAAAATAAGAAAATATTAATAAAAAAAGGTGCCATCTTATTAGATAGTAAAGAAAATAAAACAGTTAAGTGATTAAATATTCTAAATGGTGCCAGTCTGATTTTATTTTATTTGACTTTTTATAGAAAATAAATCTGGTACATTGACAAATAAAATTTTTTATGCTTACATCATGATAAACTGATGATGGAAATATTAAAATAATGACAGTTTGATAAATAAATTACGAATTAATTTTTAATTTATGAATAAAGGTATGGTAAATATACTTAATAGAGATCAATCAGGGAAAACTTAACCCAGGCAGCAAGAATTGTTGGCGAGACATTGGCCAATGATCGCATCCATTGGCTACAGCTCGTGAGTATTCGCTCGCTGACGTTGGCGTTGGATTGGAGCGACGTCGTATTCTGACCAGATATTTTGTGAAGCTCGCATTTAGCTTGGCGCGACCTCGTGCGCCGACTTAGTGAAAATGGGCGTTTCAATGTAATCGCCCCCTACTCGCGCCGATATTAGAAAAATCGCCTTTCCTGCGAATATATTTTAGGAATTTCCCATGATTCAACTGGTGATTGTTGTGTTTTGGAATTCAACCAACAACGCGTGCTATCATTTCAAGAAACTTGGTAAGTGTAAATATATTTATTACTATACATTTTCTAAATAGTATGTTTATTCTAAATATTTAATAAAAAGGATTTTTTTTGTTTAGGTTGTTTGAACTCATTGATTACCTGATACAAAGAGTTGCAAGTGATATTATAAGAGTTAGGTGAAAACGACCATTAGTCCTAATAAATATTTGAGCTAACGATCCATTGTTAATCATTCTGTTTCATTTAAGAGCTAAAACTTTGTTAATTTAGCTATCGTCATTTCTTTTCTGGCATGTATTTTTTTTCAAGTGATTTTTTTTTTAGATTTTTATTTTGGTTGTTCTTAAATTATTGCAGTTTTTTTTCCCTCTTCTTTTACAATTTCGTTCAGTTAATATTTTCAGATGAAAGAGATTTTTTTAAAAAGTATTAAATAACGTTTTTATGTTTTTTATGGCAATAAATTTGTGTAATTATTTTTTATTTTGACGTGAGACTAAAAAAACCTTACCTCAGTAGGTGATAACGCGCCAAAGCTAGCAACTCCCGTTTTATCAAATGTGGCAACCCATTTTAGCTTTCGCATTGGAAAGAGGAGTCCGAATGATTACACAAGCTCGTTGCTGGCGACTTTTGGGAAAAGTTCGCCAAGTAGGCGGTTAAACTATGATCGTATTGTAAGGTTAGGAAAAAAAATCTTTAAAACTTGGGATAGAGTAGGGATTTTTGAATGCTCTAATATAAATAGTATTTAATTATGTCATATTTCGTAAAATAATAACATAAATTTTACTCCCATTAGTTTGAGTTGTTTTTATTTTTCTTTGTTATTGTAAACGCTATTAAAAGTTTGTCTACACAAATCATTATCCCAGCAAAGCTATTATCATGCCTATGAAGTCCTGTAAAACTTTTGCACGTTAATTACACATCTTCATTTATCAACAAGTATTTATTGTACTTTTAAAATAAGTGAAAGCTCAATCATTATTCTAATGAACAAATATGTTTTGTAGGTTCATCAGAGCTGGTCATAGAGGAGAATTAAACTGAAGAAAAGCATATACATAAGATTTTATCTGTATTGCTGAAAAATTTTGAAACTTGTCATTTCACAGAATGATTGAACATTGAAAATAATGCCTAAAACTGGCTGGCAATGTATGAATTTTCATACATTGCCATATATACAAATATGCATTCATACATATTTCATAGAATTTCTAAAAATGACAAAATATGAAATATATCTCCTATTCAATGAATGGAAATTTTGAGCACTTTTTGTTTCAAAACTGAAAATGCAATTGGAGGCAAAATAAATTCTACAATCAATCAGAAAATATAAGCAACAGGAAAATTTATCCTTGTTTCTTTGAAAGCTACTGTGAGAGATTCTATTCCTGAAGTCGACAAGAGGCAAAATTATTTGTAAATTATATTGATAATTATAATGTGTGAGCTGGAGTTTGGTTTCTACTGAATGTAACTGCAGAGGGAAATTTGAAACAATTATATGTAAGATTTCAGCTCAATTTATGCCTTAAGAACTTGCTTAGAATTGAAAATATTCCTGACAATGTAATTCCTGTCAAGTCAGTTCCATTTTGTAAGCCCAGTGGAAGCAGCCAGGGAGTTTTCAAACTTATGCGTTAAATAAAAGACCAAAATATGATATGCCTTTGCATGAAAGATATAATGAAATGCATTTTCAAATGTTATCCAAACCTACTACATTACAACAAGTAGGTTAATTTCAATTTCAATTTTTTTATAAGAAAGCTTTTTTCTTTTATAAAAAAAGAATCAATTTTATTTTGCACAACTTTCCTTTTTCTTTATATATTTTGAATAAATTTTATAATAGCCTCTTTTTTTTCTGAATAACAACTCAAGTTATGTTAATTATAGTTAATTGAATTAATTTTTCTTTTTATTTAAATTCTTTGTTTTTGTTTACAATTTTAAATGTTCAAATGAAAGAAGTTTTAAAAAGTATTAAATAACATTCTTATATTTTGGTATTGCAATAACATTTGTATAATTATTTTGATTTTGACATGAGGCCAAAAAAGCTTAGCAGAATATATTTAAATTTATTTACTGTAAACTTCAAAACAGAAATTTCTTTAAAACTGGAGATAATGCAGGCATTTTTTAATACTCGTATATGAATAATTTCTAATTATTTCATAAAATAGTCATAAATTTTACTCCTATTAGTTTCAGATATTTTTATTTTTCTCTATATACCTAAAAGTTATAGTATTTGCCTAGAGAGTCAATATCAGAATGAAAATATTATCATGTTTATGAAGTTCTGTAAGACTTTTGCTTGTTAACTACTTTTCTCCAATTATCAAATATTTTATATGTACTTTTTTTAATAAAAAGGAAAACTCAATAATAATTATTATTGTTTTTTAGGCTCATGAAAGCTGATCAAAAAGGATAAGGGAATATAAAGAAATGTTCCTTATATATTGCAGATAATTTAGTTATACATATATATAATATTAACATAAAGTGTGGTATTTATATAAATTTATAAAAATTTCAAATGCTTCTAGTATTATAAATATTCTAAATAAAATTTAAATGCTTTGTTTATAAATGATGTGACAATATTATTTATTTATGAAAGTCATTGAGTCAGTTTCAGGATGCTACTTGGGTGAAAAATTCAGCCAAAAATTTTAAGTATCTAAATCATTTTACTTTGTATTTGTGAAATTTTATTTAATAAAGGTCTTTTTAAATAAATTGTTTTTTTTCCTATCTCCAAAAATTAAAAAGAGGAAAATAATATATATATTTTTAAACATTTGTCAGAAGTAATTTTGTATAATTGAAAGTGTGTGTTTGAAATTGAGCATTTGTTTAGAATTTTCGTGAAATGTTAGAGTTAATCATTGACCAAATTTGGTTCTTGTGCTACAAAACAAAGTTTAAACTTATAATAAATAAATAAAAAAAATATTACAAATTTCAAATAATTTATTTATTTGTAAAATGTTGTGTATTAGACACTAGCTGACACTAACATTTATAATGAAGTATTAAGTTTCTTCAACATGAAGTATGTAAGTAAATAGTAAACATAAGGAATTTCATGCAAATAAAATGAAGAAATATATAATAGGAATTGCATAATTTAGTGTTTTAAACAATTTTTAATCATTGCATTAAAAAAATAGGGAAATGTTCAAATTATGTTTCAATAGGAATTTGTGATTTATTCATTATTTTTTGGTAATTGTCTTGTAGAATGTTATTTATTACACACTACCTAGCACTAACATTTATAATAAGGTATAAAGTTTCTTCAACATAAAGTATGTAAGTTAATAGGAGTTTCATATAAATGAAAGAATTGTTGCATTTTGTGTATGGAATTTTTGTATACAATTCAGAATTTTTCATAGAACAAATTTGGATCTTTCGCCACAAAACTAAACCTTACTATACATAGATCTAGAAAAGATATTTAAATTAACTTGTTAAATTGTGCTTGCAAAAATATTGTCTATTGAAGAAACACATTAAAGTGATGCTATAATTTAGTGTTTTAAACAATTTTTAACCAATGCAGTAAAAAAGGGGGGGTCAATGTTCAAAATATATTAAAATAGGAATTTGTGTTTTATTCAATTTATTTTAGTAATTCTTTGTTTATTGCTAACATTAAACAATATAAAAGCTTATAGCAAACTATAAGAATATATATATAGTTCTATATATATTATATAGAACTATATAATATTTTTAAAAAGAATTATATAGTCTTATATAGAAAATAGAATTATATAAGAATAATATGCTTTGAATTTTCATGAAATAACTTTTAAAATTAACAAATGGTATAGGCAATATTAAAAATTTAATAGTATATATATAATTATACTGATTAATTATACAATTGAAACTGTGATTAAGTCAGCAGTTTTTCCCATGCATTTAATAATGAAAATAAATAGGAAATATAAATGAAAGAAACTAACCTTATATAGAGATATACGATTATATTATTAGAATTAACCCTCTAAGGGTTATACACGTATTTCTACGTAGCCGCAAGACGTCACGGCAAGGGCGCTGCACGTATTTTAACGTAGGCAAAGAAACGACGCTCTTTCGCTGTGCACGGAAAATAACGTAGGAGGATGTCGGTTCTCCAAGTGTTGCCGACGCATTTTAACGTTTTTCTTTCCCCCAACTAGTTTGGACATCTTGATGGATCGGAGGGGAGTCAACACAATGGATGTTTTACGACCATTTAAGAATGTCAAATGAACTGAGGGCTCGACGAGCCCTTTAGGGCAAAAGGGCGTTGTGAATGGTCACGGAGTAAGAGAAGAAAAAGATCCCGTTGAATAAAACAGGAACAAATTTTTTTCTCAAATTGTGTGTCCCATAAGCGTCTGTGCGTACTTAGATTTAATTTGTATTTAGTTTGAATAGTATTTCTTGGATAAAGCTTATTTGAACAAAATTTTGTTTTAAAGTTCCATTGAATTTTTATTCAGAATGCGGTTCTATGCTCTCTTGTGATTAAACATCGCACTGAAGCATTAGAAACTCAGAAGGAATATATTTGAAAAATTGTTATCAATATATAATTAATAAATTAAATATATTTCGCATTTACAACTAAACTAATTTTTAAATGCAAATTTATGTTTTTTACTCGAATTTCTACCTCCAATTATTTTTCTTCGCTCAAAGTAAACAGATGCGATTGAATTTTGTGTTTTAAAGTAGCCTAAATTTTGAAGAATATAATAAAGTATACTGTTAGATTGTTTCTATTTTCAGATTTATATTGTGTAATAGCATGAAATTATGTGTTCGGATTTTTATAATGCAAATACTTTTTAAAGTTGTATAATGAACGGAATGAAATAATCTCTTTCAAATTCATAAAAGAAACAATAAAAACATTTTTTAAAAATTATTTATATCTGGGAAGTTTAGTTATTAATGCTTAGATATTTATTAATATTAGTAACAATTAATATTTAACTTTTAATACTTGGTTATTAGTATTTATACCTTGATGTAGATAAAAGAAGTAGCAAAATAAATTAAATTAAATGTTTGAAAAATTTAACTGATAACATTTTAAAAGTTTTGACTCTGTAAACTATCTTAAAATTTTTTTTAATAGTTTATCAAAGAAGATACTTTTCTTAGGTAAAACGGTAGATATATAATTTTTTTAAAAAACTCAAAAATTCTGCATTTATTTTACAGTTTTTAAGCAATTTTTTCTTTGTTATGCTAAAGAGACTTCTTCATTAGAGGCTAAAATCTGAATGGATAAATAACATAGTTTTTGAAAAATCTTGTGGAAAATGCAGCACGTCTTTTAATGACATGATTTTAAGAACATACTAATGGAAAATAATGCAAATAAAGGCTTCAATGTTGCGTGAACTATAAACTATTTATGAATATGGAAAAGTTTTAGAGTTCATAGCTATGGCTTGAAATCATAAACTGTTATTTACTAAGATCAAATAAATGAATTTACATCACTTTACTCAAATTTTGGCAGGTGTTTCTTATGGAAGAAAACTTCATAAACTGCACACTTTGGTGTAGAACGATATTAAAAGTTGTCGTGCCCAAACTTGAAAGCAATTTTTATCAAGATTTTATTATTATTATTATTATTATTATTAAAAGTGATCTAAGGATTTACAATCATGATAAAGATCAATGGTAGTATTAATCTTAATATTTTCTCATATACTTATGCAGTGTAGCGCTATCCGTATTTTTTAGCATATTTGAATAGAAACAATTACGAATTTTGAATCTTTTATATTGGAGTGAAAATTCGATATTTTTGCAGTAAAGATGTCAAAGCAACGTACCAAACTTCATTTATCTATTTTTTGTATTTTGAAATAATTGCTCAAACACTCACGGAAAGTCTGACTCATGGATAATCAACATTTTGACACATTATATTTAAAAAATTTAATGCAAATCTACATTTTGATAATTTTGTGCGACACGTATAATATATCAAGGTGTTTCCGTTTTGGAATATCATGTAAACGCATATACGATTTTTACATACAGATTCAGGCATACAGATTTCCTATCAACTAGTTTCATCTAATATTTGACACAAGATTACATCTAAATTATTTACAATTAATTTAAGAAAATTGTAATATTTTTACTTACGAGAAAGAAAGAAATTAAAAATTTCACAAATTCTTTGACTGAAATGATTTCTAGTGATTGCTCTTTTTTAATTCCGGCTATTGAATTCAGAAAAGCTTAAAAACAGGATTAAAAAAGATTCAGGGACTTAAAGTGTTTAAAAAAAGGGATTAAGCCATATCCAATATGCTACATTGAACTGAAATTTGAGAAACAAATGTTTTTTTTTAAGTCAATTATATAAATAATTACTTGTTTAGCAAATTTTCCAAATAATTTAACGTTTCTAAAAAACTGAATTTGTTAATGTATGTTATCATGTTTAATATAAAATAGTTATACATTTTCAGTTCTTATCCTGTTTCTAATGTTATTTTTAAAGTTAGTTCTTTAATTAAAGGTAATGTTATTTTAAAAGTTAGTCATTTAGTGTCCATGCATGTTTCTTAAGCACAGTGTTTAATTTGGTACTAAGATGAATCAATTACTCAATCAAGTTAATTTTTTTTCTTCCTTTGTCTCTTGGAGATCTATTTGATAAACTTTGAAAATTAAGTATCAAGCGTTGTGGATGGGTACGATTTGCTTTCTTTCAGCATTTTATTTATTTCAATTCCTGCTGTTAGCTCACACTCCCCCTATATATATCTTGTTCAAATTTTTCATCGTTAATAATATACTTTTTATTCATCCTATCAAGTACAAGTAACTTTTTTAAAACTTGTAGTGGATGACATTTGTGTTAATACAGTTTTTTTCAAATATTAATTAATTAATTTTTCATTAATTAATTAAAAACTAACTTTCTTGTCAAAAATTCAACTACATTTCTCCATCGCTAAATAAGTAACGAATTCAGTTTGTTTTTCCCCCACGCCAATGAGATTAGTTTTAACCTGTTTTCAGCAGATTATTTTAAACGATTGTGTTTATTTTCGTAATGTTTGATGCAGTTAAAATAAACATTGTAAATTCATCGGGTTTTTTTCGACTCATTTTGAAGTACTTTTGAATTAAAATAATTGAGAATAAATACATTAGAAATTTCTAATTTGTATTGCACTGCCCAACTGGTGTAGTAAAATCACGCATTTTGAGAAGTCACAATAGGTTTTGAATAATCAATTGCAGTTGAAAATTCAATGCTAGTAGAAATTTTTGATCGATTATTTATAGTAATTGTAATTATCAGGTCGGGATAACCAGGTAGGTAGGCGTTAGTTTCGCATCCCTTGAGCTGCAAGTTCGAACCCGCCAACCGAAGACTTTCCGTATGTGTTTGTGGTGAACGTTACATTTGTCGTGGCCACAAGTCCTCCATGTCAAGAGTGGTGTTACAGTGCGTACTGGAGCAGAGGTGATCATTCTCTGTTCTAGATCTAAATTGCGATCCATGGATGAATGAATGCAGTCCATCCCATAAAAAGTTTTTTTTGACGTGTGTGAGCTAGAAGTCAGACTTCTGGACTCGGGTGCTCAACAGTTCTTACTCTTAAAAGTTATCGCACCCCTCCTTCCGTTGTAAAGCGGAACACGAAAATAACAACAATTGTAATAATTTAATAAAAAGTAACTAAAATCGATTTTTAATCTCAAGGAGACGCCAGGACGGGATAGCCTGGTTGGTTGGACGCTGGATTCATATCTTTTCGGCTGCGAGTTAGAACCCGCCAGTTGAAAATTGCCATTTGATGTTGTGAGACCGCCATCAACTTCATAAATTAGAAAGGGGAAAAAGGAAACGAATAAACTGTAACAAACAAAATATAATAGTCCAACACCATATGTAGACAGGAAAATTGCCATTATTATAATCATTTAATAAAAAGTAACTAAAATAAAAAAAATTCCTTTGCTGACCTAAGAATGAATTAATTAAAAAAATTGTTTTTTATATTACTTGTTTATAATCTTCTTTCTCTGAGTGTGAGAAACATGAATACCGAATATCTGCAACATGCGAATGACTGCATAAAAAATTTGGAGACAAAACTTTACGAAAACTAGTTCTATAATACGTGAAGTTAATAATTTACTGAAAGGAATATGAATTATGAAGCTTAACATAGTTAAATTAATATTATAATAAGGCATAACTATAGTTCATAAAATTTTAATTAATCTGATTTAGGTTTTTAAATTATTCTGGTAAGTAATTTGTAAAAAAATCCAGTTCTTTCTGTTATATATATAATAAATTGACAATAGAAGGAGTCGGGAATTTATACTTGAGGTGGATTTCGTTTAATGATTTCTCTATGAGTCTATACTGCGGTCATTAGGTTATACCTATAAATCTTTTGTTCGGCATTTTTTTGACTTCTGGTTTCTATATATATACTTCCACAACGTTATTAAGATTATTGAATTTGTGCATTTTAGTAATTGCATTTGTTGTTATTGTTGACTGGCGACGTATTTCCTTTTAAAATGTTTTCGTTCTATTACTTATTTTGGATTTTGCTGTTGAATTTTATATACCTTTATCCTTATTGTGAATAGATGAAAATAAGGCAACAATAGGCTCCGCTCCTAAAATATTTAAAAAAGTATTACTACTTCTTTTATCAATACGGTTGTTATATAATTACATAAATTTGATTAATAAAAAGTGTAATGCGTTTTCCTATATTAAATCTGACATCCTACACAATTGTGCAAAAGATTTCAACTCATTGTTATAACAGAGCATATTTCTTTCATGACCGAAATTAATTGCTTATACCGGTTATTGCTTCTAAATAAGGAATCGTTTACCTCTTATACCAATTTTCGAGAGTTTTTCAAACTATGCTGGCAAATATTTGTAAAATTTATACATCACAACTTCACTGAAACTGCATTACCACTATCTCTTCATTAAATCCCTTTACTTATATAGATTGGTAATTTTATCATGTCTATGGAGATAATCCACAAAAGTAACCTTTTCTTGTAAGCAAATTTCAAATACGGTTCTAAAACATTAAATGTTCTTAATTAATTTGTGGAACCGTTGGGGATTCCTACCAAAATAAGATGATTATTCCTTTATTGAATCCATCGGCATGAATAATTATTAAAAAAAATTTCAATGATTGTTATCTCCACTACTAGCTGCATTAATAAGAGAAAGAAAAGGGTCTGTTGTAAAGTTACATAAGTGAAAATATGTTTTACAAATTTAATTTCACATATTTATGACATCAATTACTTTTCAACGGTCGATTTCATAAAAAGATGTAAAATACAAAGATGTAATGTAAAGTACAACTGAAACTTTTGTGAATTACCTTGCTTGATAAAACTAGCAAATACAGCAATAAATCATTAGAGTTTTCTTTTACAGAATGGACGAAAATTAGAAAATTATTTTATGTCCATTGTATTTTTTAAGAATACTAAACATTATAAACGCACCGAAATTAATGAGGAATAAAATATATTGCAGTATAATATTTAAAAGGAATCGTTTGTTTGTTCAAGCTGCCTTTTATTATTTTTGGAGGTAGCAATATCATTGAATGTGTACACAAAATAATGGGAAAAAATAAAGGAAAAATCGCAAAAAATATCGATGATTTTTATAAATATCACAAACACTTTAAAATCACTAGAATATTCTATAATGTGAAAAATAAATTTTTAATAAGGAAATTTAATCTTTATTTACTTTGGTATATTTCACGATGTTTGAACTTTAAAATTTACTTATTTTGAAACATTTCAAGAGTGATGTCATAATTTTTTAAATAAAAAAGCAATGCTTACAAACAATATTGAGTTTTGATAAAATTGCTAAGGGGTATATAAGAACCCGGATCATAAATACATTAGTAGCTAATTAGATTTTTAGAATTATGCATTTTTTCAGATATCTCATCAATTTATTGATTTGCATCTCTTATTATAATATAATATGATGCCCGTTCTTCTAAAAAATAATTTATGTTGTATATTGTTATTTACCTGTATCTGATTAACTGACCTATCCATGTTTAGTTCTAATTCTAGAAAAATGCTACTTTATTGCAACTATTGATTGCTCGGTGCAAAATAATTTATTTGGAAAAATAATAAAAGGATATGAATACAATTTTAATCCTTCATTAATTGCTAATTTTGAAAATATATGTATAATAAGACCGAATGTATGATGAAAGTTTCTGTATTTAATATATCCAGCAAAAATTAAGTGAAAATCTATCTGTTTATATTTTCTCTGTGTAACAGTTTAGAAAGTGCTATCAGCAATCGGGGTTAAAAAGCAACCTATGCACTATTTCTAGACACCCTCTGACGTTTGTAGCCGTAGAAAATAAACGAAAGCAATAAAATTTGGCATGAATGCGTGGTTATTTGCTGATACCCGAGGCTAGCTGACCTCCCATGAAGAACGGGAGGGGAAAGAAAGAAACCCTTGCACGCTTGCTGTGCATCTCTTCTGCAAAACTGACACGCTTCCACGACAGAAAACTAGTCCCGCTTCCTTCACTTTACAGAAGTTTCACTCGTAGAATGGAAACGCTCAGAGGGTTAAGATGGGCGAGTGATCAAATTTAAAGCTATTTCAGATAATTTTAACATTTGTTTATTTTCCTTAGAGCAGTAAAAAAAAATGTAATTTGAAAATTTATAGAGTAAGATTGTGGCAAAATAATATGCTATGATAATAATTAAGAAAGTCAAAGAGTTAAAAAAGAAATAATGAAACATATCATTCTATGAAAAGCAAGTGTTTTATGGAATTTTAAATTATCAAAATAAATAGCAAACAAAAATATTAGTAAAAAAGAAAAGTAAACCACTTAAAATATTTCTTATTTTCATTCGTTTGAAAAAAAATATGAAAGTACAATAATTTTAACTATTATAACACTAAATTATAGGGTTTAAGCAAACAAATACCAATAAATTAATATTTCAATAAGATACGGCAAGTTTTCAGTAATAAATCGCCCAATGATTGATATTTGGCCTCCCATTGCTAAAAAGCATTGGGAAATGGTTGGTAACATATCGCCCATTGCTAAAATACATTGGGAAATGATTGGCATTAGGTCGCCCTTTGCTAAAATATACATTGGGAAATGGTTGGTATTGGGTCGTCCATTTCTAAAACACATTGGGAAATGGTTGGCATTAGGTCACCCATTGATAAAACACATCGGGGAATGATTGGAATGACGTCGGCCATGAGAAAACACGTCGGGAAACGATCGGCAAATTCATCGAAAAGAAGTCGGCACGATCATCGCCCGGCGTTCCGCCGTGGGACAAGACCAATGTTGGCCCGAGGTCGGCTTCCGATCTCGGCCCGACGTCGCGCGTTCTGTGTTGCGATGTGTGGCCAATGGTTGGCCGGCGATCTTTTGCAGCTTGGGAAAGTACTAACCACAGAGTATTAAGTATAAAAATTTTATCGAATGAAATGATCATTGTTAAGTATGATAAACAGTCGAGTTTAGGTAAATTAAAACAACTATGCGCAGTTTTATTCAGTTATATTTCATGGAATTCAAATTCTGTAATGTCTTACATTAAAGTTTGAAGCTCATTTTGCATTTATTAGACACAATATGCTGATTGCTAAATTTCATAAATATATTAGTTTTACTATTTCATTCAATTTTATTAATAACATCAAAGCTAAATTTTGCTTAAATAAATAAACTTAAATGCCGTACTCAACAGTATTCAAATAACCAGTATCTCAAAAATAAAATTATAATTTGCAAAAACTCATCAAATTGAAGATTTAGAATTTAAAAAAAACTTCAAATGCATAAACAGATTTTGCTCATTTTTCAAATTATTTGTTAATAAATAAAATAAATTCACTAACAAATAATGATTATTAAATATAATACTATACTATATTTCATACATTTTTATATGTTAAGTATTCTTCCATATTTTATTTATTATTTCACAAGAAACTGAACAGAGTGGTGTTTCTTGTCTAAAAATACTTTCAGGAGTTGAAATTTAATGCCCAAGCTGGCACTTAATGTGGCTACAAAATTCATTACATCATGAATTGACAGGGGTAAGCTTACCTACCAATTTTGATTTTAATCTGTATTGAACAATACACAAATAACATTTCAAAGCTTTTAAAACATTTAACAAAACAAATTACCCTATTCATCATTTAAAATAATTTTTTGAGTCCTCTCAGAAAACCTTTTGCAAATAGTAAGAATTTATAGCAGAGAACTATGAAGGACAAAGCAAATTAACCCAAAAAGTAAATTAGTTAATAATTAAATTTCACTTCCAAACGAACAATAAATATTTATACAAATTTAATATTTTCATAAACACTATTTTATGATTAATAAAGATATTGCACTCATTTTTAATTTTTTTAAAAAAAAGATTAAACTGAAATCTGCTATTCATATTTCAATGTATCATGTCAGAACATCCTTTTCATGCCAAGCACTACGTGCTAGTGCAAGTTAAATTATATTTTTATTCATTTTAATTGTTTCATTAAGTGAGTCACATAGTATTGCAAACGATCCAAAAAAAAAACTCTGTTTCGCATATAATGTTAAAAAAATATCACATTTCTAATTTATTTCATTATTATCATTCGCTCAAAATGACATTTTTCATAGATGTTATTTACTGTAGTGATTAACTTTTGTAAATGCAATTTCATCAGGTTATCAAAAGAGGATTTTTTGAGATGCTCATGCAGATAATAAAATTTCAGTTTTTCACCAAAGTTTTTTTTACCTAAGGATTTTTGTTGATGCTACAAACCTTATTCCCAAAATAACACCATGTTCTGACATGATAATAAAAGTATAAAAATTAGTTTACGCATAGTTGTTTGAAAAACGATCAGGAAATGGTATTGCTGAAATTTTGCAATATTCTTTTGTATCCTACATTTCGTATTATTACTTTAAATACAGTCATTGAACTTTTGCAATTACAAGTTCTTCTTTTAAAGTGATAAATAGTCACTTATTTATTTATTGGGGACTTTACTATCAAATTACATGAGTATTCAATCGAAAAGCTAAACACTGCGGGAACTCCAATTAGTTTTTGGTTGATATATTACTTTGCATTTAAGTAAATGTCACGACTGAAACTTTCAATTGCTCTGCAACTTTAAATCACGTTATGCTGACAATTAACTGAATTCGCATTTCTGGTGACATGGAACTATACTAAGAGTAAATATAGAAAGTGCTAATGTTAATCAAGAATTAGGTTCCTTCAGACGACGGATGATTTCCCTAGACGGCGCGAATCAAAACACAGGTTTCCGATTGAAGACGAAGGGAATGTCTTCCAGTTGTTCGTCCTTTCAGAAGAAGCAAATCAATTCTATTAATTCACTGAGACAAAAGTCGTTGCAAGAATTGTTTTCGCCCGAACAGTTATTTTCTTCCACGATTTAAAATTACTTTTATAGCACTTGAATTTAACGAAAGAATAATCGTTAGAAGTTAGTGCCAGAAACGATTAATTTTCTGAAAGAAGTTGATTAGTTAAAACAAGTTAAAATAAATAAGTTAATCGTTAGAAGACACTAAGTAAGTTAATAATGATAAAAAAATATAAATTATTATTTATTAGGAAATATCTTTGTTTCTTAATTGAATTTCATCTTATTTTTTATTTAAATTTGAATTGATGAAAGAATTGAGAATGGATTAAAAAATAATAAATATTTTCATAATATAAATATAAAAAACATCCGGGGAAAAACTTCTATTCTAAAAAACTAAAAATATTTTTTTAGTGTTATTAGTTTTATTTTTTATTAAAATCTATTTATGCTGTTTTAAAAAGGATTGGGTTGTTTTTGATAACCTTCAGTTACATTTAATTAATATAATTTATTTCACACAAAGTATTAAAAAACAATAAATCGAATCTACGTGGGTTAACAGAAAGCATTACTGTACTTTTCAAAAGCGGTAATATTTAAAAAAAAACTCAGATAAAATAAAACTGAAAAACGATAAATAAAAACTCAAAGAGGAATTGTATAGTAAAAAAAATGATATTTTTATGTTAATTTTGCGAATTTTATTCGTTTTCTGTTCAAATACTTTTTTTCCGTTTTGCATTTCTTTTGATAATTGAAAGCATTCATTGATGTAAGAAGTTTTATGGTTTTCACAGGGGACTTAAGAATTAGAAGCTGAACAATCTTTATATAATTTAAGGATTTCCAATACAAGGTAACAAAATTGCTCTCATCTAACTCGGTCGCAGTTATAATAGATATAAACCCAATTAATTTCGAGAAAAGTAAATTTTTTTGTAATGCCTCAATTTCTTCGATTTAAATTTTTTTTTGTTAAAATATCATATTTAAATATGTGGTTTATCAGATTTATTGAGAAACATTTAATACATCATGTCAATACAAGGTATATATGCTGACTACGCATGAGCGATGAAATGTTTTTTAAAATGAATTACTTCTTATGACAGAGAGTGCTACAAGTCAGAAAAAACTGCTACAGATAATTATTAATTAATATTACTGCTATCATATTAATACAGTAAAATCATCTAATAATGGTGTATATCAGAAACTTTTTCATGCGTTGGGATATAGAAAAAAAATGCAGATATCTCACTTTTTATCTTTATTCATCCTACACAAGTGATAAATACTGAGGCAACAATATTCAAGAAATATTCCTTTTACATATCTGGCATCATTAAAAAAACTGATGAGAAATGACCATTAAATGTTCTATGAATCTATGAGTTTTTTTACATGTGAGAAAAACATTTACACATAAACCGAAATTCTTTTATTCAAGAACATGTTACCGCATTCATCACATGTTAGTTCTTAGATCTGCTTCAATGAATCCTTTTTAATTGTTCCACTTTCTCAACGGAAATAATCCTTCTTGAGCCAAATAACTATTCGAATATTGTGACACATTTCCAGGGAATGTTTCGAAGTGATACTATTCCAAAACACCAAGGGGATTTCTCTAATGATATGGTACAACTCATCTTTCAGCACACGATTAAAAATAAAAGGAACGCGATTTTAAAAAGGTTTGACTTGTCAATCCTGAATTTCTAGCATAATTTAATGCTAGAAATTAATTAATCATGAATTTAAGAAATAGAGTACGTTATAAGAATAGCCTTTAGCAGAAATTCAGGAACATAGGTAAGTAGGTAGGGTTTATTGGCCCAAAGGACATCTGAGGCAATACTGAGGCCGGCAATTATATGGTTTAATTTAAGAGCACATTAATATAAACTGAAGCAATTAATTTTAATTTAATGCCAACTGGGATTAAATGCTTGAAATATAAGATATATAACATAATTAAAAGTTTCCGAATTGCTGAAAGAAAAAAAAATTAAACCGAATAAAAGTGAGGTTGATGAAACAATTACAAAATGAAGCAATGACAGACATAAAAAGGTTAAAAAGCGTTAGATGTAAGTAAGCAGATGAATTGCTTTTAAAAATTTAAAAATAATTGGGTGGTACTTCTCACCCACCCAGTCGGTTAGGGTTAAGGGTAATGCATTGAAAAAAACTGGCACGATTAAAATGGTAAGAAGGGAATTCAATTAACATGCTTAATACTTATATCAATATGACAAGTCTGACGTATTGGTGCTTTTTCTGAGACATTATTTAACAGAAATTTGAATTCAATATTCTAAAAATCATAGCGTCATGTGATTGTTATAATGTTGTGGTGATTTCTATATAAGCCAATTAATATCCTTCGAGCTGAAGGGTCCCTTTTGATCGATCAGTATGATACTATTCTTCTAACCATAAGGTTGGGAGTTCGGGCTTAGCGCTATCCGCTATAATCTCCTACAATGGTAACCCGTTCGTTCAACAATCTTGGCGCCTTTTATCGGCGGTTCAAAGCTCTAGACGCGCATTAAATACGACAATTGTTAACTTCACCACCACTTCATATAAGTATCGTTTGCCAAACTCACTGGGGGGATACTCTGTGGTGATTGCTATATAAGCCAGTTAATATCCTTCGAGCTGAAGGGTCCCTTTTGCTTGATCGGTATGATACTCTTCTTCTAACCATAAGATTGGGAGTTCGGGCCTAGCGCTATCCACAACACCTAAAATGTATTCCAATTACAATAAGTATCTTCTCCTTTCTATTCATGACAAATTGTTGATAGATTTCAGCATCTGAGCCATTATCGATTGGAATGCATGAGCAGTATAAAGCTGTTCAATCTTTTCCTTGTATGTAAATTAATGATTTCCAGAAAATCAGCTGAAAAAAAAAAACGAATTATGAGCATTTGAATGAATTTTAATAAGTAGAATATAGTAAAATAACAAGAGACGAAATAATGGTTGGTCGAACCTGCGTAGCCAAATGTCCATTTCCTCTATGATATATTTTGAGGGAAAGATTTTTTGTTTTAACTGTTCAGTGAAAAAAAAATGAAAAATTAATTTTTTAGTCATGCAACTTTATTACAAATGACTCTTATTTCTTCTCTATGTGAAAAAGTAAAAATCTAATTATTATTTGCTGTGCTACGACAAGTTTAAAAAGTTAATAGATACCACTGCTGTTTCACGTTTTTTTGTGGCACTTGGATCTATAGATTCTAAAAACACCAGAAATAGAATGTTTTGGCAGTTGAGCGGTATCGAAATTGGAAGCAAATGTTTTCGGTTGTCTTTTAATTTTACAAGTCTTTTTAAGCTAAAAAAAAGAAAAATCATAATTCTTTTAGAACCTCATATATTCAAGTATTTCAATCATATAAATATAAAAATTACTACTCTAGATACGATATCCATGCATATAAATATTTTGTAAATATTTTGAAAATAATGTAATATTATTCAATTTTTTTGAACACATAGCTAAACAAATATCCTACAATTTGGTGGCGTTTGATTTAACTATAAATCAAACGATAAAATAGAAATAATTACCTTTATTAAAAAATTATAAGTTTTTAAATAACTATTTATGAAGGAAATATAAATAAAAAAATAACTTTTTTACTTAGGAAAGCTCAGGTCGCAAAGGAATTACGAAAATAATTTTATTTCACTACTAAAACTTAAAAATAATTAATTTGAATAAAGTGTATTAATTTAGTGAAGACAAATGTATTAAGGTTTATATATCTATAGTTTATATATCAATAGGTATTAATATTTAGAAGCACATAATTATATTCATATGTTCTCATGTGCTGTTAATCCATTTCATTTAAGGAATTTAGCAAGAATTTTGCAATGTTTGGAATGAATTGCACTTGCGCAAAATAAAAACTTGTTTCAATAAAACTGTCTATTTTATAATTTCATTTAACAATATTTTCAACTCATTGGGTCGTCTCCTTTTTGCTAATCAAATCAATATACTATTCCATGGATGATTTAATTTACTCTAACTGGTTTGATTTAAAACTTTAATTAAAAGGGAAAAAAAAGGTTTAATAAATATACAATGAATCAAAAGAAGTTAAAATATGTTAATATAGAATCGAAGCCAGTTACTTAATAACGCCTAATATACTTTGATTTAATATTAGTAATGGATAATTTGAAATAGAATCTCGATTATCCAATCAAAACATTCCTCGATATTTTAAAATAATGTTATTATCGTAAAATTAATGACCAATGAATGTGTTGATTAACAAATAAATTAAAGTTTATGATTTAACAATGATGAATTCCACTAGATAATTAATAGTAATTATTCACAAGGTAAAATATATACCTTAAAAGTAATTGGAAATATGCATAATTTTTATGCCCTATTTAAAGTTTATTTAATTTATTAACATTTATTGAATAATAATAATGAAGTTTTATTGAATAATAATGGTTTTATCAAAATATACAAATTCTTTAATAGTTTGAATGAAAAAAGAATGGAACTAAATATATCAGTTTTGTGATTATATGTAAAATAAAATATTGAATAAATATAAATTCTTTTATTTTAGTAATTTTTGAAGGAATAAAATTATTTGATATTTCATTTTGATTTGGTCTAACAATGTTTTAGAGAATTAAATTTAAATTTCCTCCCTATTATTGAAGTTTAATTATTTATTATCTATACATTAATTTGCATTTTCTTTTCTCATCTGATTATGTATATCGATAATTTTATAGAGAAATTTTGCAACTCGTTTTTTATGATTATTTCAAAAAATTATAGAAAACTTTCTTTAATAGTTAGTAGCATGTAAAAAGTATTTCTAGAAAAAAAATAAGTTCAATTTCTACTGTTAAAATCATTTTTTCCTGAAATTTGTATATAGAGGCATGTAATGTTTTTAAATATCTAAAGGAATGTAAAGTTGATGACTTATGTAATATGATTGCTTGACTGATTGAAGTAAAATATTTTCTTTATTTAGTGTTTTTTTAAATATTATTTTATAATCAGAGTACCAAGGCTTTTGATAGAAAGAAGTGATTTCGGAGCTTTTTCTTAAATAAAATTTGCCCCCTCTCCTATTTTTAGCTTGTTAATTCTAAATAATTCTGTTTTTTTAAACATTGCCCTTTTTTTAAATATTTTAAAATCAAACTTTATAAATATATGCTCTAAATTAACTTTAAATGCCATTTTAAATCACATCTATTTAGATTCATTGTGTAAACATGAAGCTGCATAGGAATTAACTGCGTTTGTACAATCTCTATCAGGCTCAAATTACTGTTTGTAAACATTTTATTTGAATAGGTTATAAAAACAATAATTCCAACATAATATAAAGGGCAATAATTCTAAAAAAATATTTTTTCACAGCAACTATAAGGAACAAGAACAATTTTAAAATTTTAAAGATTTTAAATAGTTACAATTAGAAAATTTTAATTCTTTTTAACAAGTAAAAATGTTCGTCAATACTATAATTGATATTTAAAAAATGTTTTATACAGTTTTTTTTATTATCTAAAAAAAGTTTTTCATTTTCTAAAGAATATTTCTTTGTCCTAATGTTTTCAGACTTGAATTCGAAAATATTAGTTGTTGTTTACTGACAGAAAATTTATATTACTTACAAAAATAACCACTAGGTGCTTTCAAAAAACAATAAAACAATTCCTAAACTGATTGACACTAATGAGAAGAAAGACTGATGCTAGTTAGAAAAATTTAGTGACGATATTTAAGGATAACTAAAACTTTCAGTTTAAAAAAGGAATAGAGCAGATCAGTTGAAGTTTAGATAAGCTAAATTTATTTAATGCAAGGATCGGAAAATTATGAAGAAGTTTTTTTTTTTTTTTTTCATTCTGAATCATCTATCTGTATCGAAAATTTCACGACATATGAAAATAAAAATAGCACAAGAAGTTTTATCTTGATTATATATATATATATATATATATATATATATATATATA
>JAOUZG010012862.1:0-15413 GCA_026289955.1 Argiope argentata
TGTGTGTGTGTGTGTGTGTGTGTGTGTGTGTGTGTGTGTGTGTGTGTAGAGATAGAGGAAACTAAAAGTAGTAATTGAAAAAAATATGGATTGAAATAAATTGTGTCCTCTAAGCAGAAAAAAATGCAATGCGACATACAAAATTAGAAATCATTTCCAACTGTCCCATGAGGAGAGAATATAATGAAGCAGCATAATAAAATATATAGATCTCAACTCATTTATCTATGCAACAATCCACATAAAAATGTAAATGAAATGTCAATTTTTCAATCCCCAAACTGATTTTTTTTTTTCATGCTTAGTTTCATTTATACACATAAAAAAATCTATCTGAAAAGCTAGCTGTCCATTTCCAGTCCCTTTGCGTAGAATTTCGCGACGGTTAGTTTGTTCTTTTGAAATCCCACCCAACTTTTTCGTACTCTCTGAGCTAATACCATATGTATTCCGTCATTTAAGTCAGTTTTTTTAAACATTAGTAAAGAGAATTGTAAGGGAAACGAATCACTAGAGGTTGATCTCAATTTCCATGGCTCAACGTAAAAGTTAAGAATAATAATGTCTAATATTATTCTAATATAATCTATTATTTAGTAAGCTTTGTCAAGTAAACATAGATTTTCAGTGCCAAAATATGTGTTTTTAATTGAACTGTTACTAATTCGGAAATTTCGCTAATACTATCGTTCTTTGATCTGATATCTTCTAAATTACTGAGAATCTGAAGTATTTACCTTTCATTCGTTCTAACTAGTTGTCAGTATTATAATTTCTGCCTTAATGCAAACTTCTAGTGAAGAAGTGGCATCTTTAAGTAGAGTTAACGAGGAAGTCGAAAAGCGGACACCCCAACAGTTTGAAGTCGGAAATTAACGATAAGTTGGAATTTTGTTGTTAAAGTTTAAAGTGAATTAAAATGCTACTGAAACTTTATTTAAAATATTTTTTAACTTTCGATACCTTTGATTACTTTTACGCATAAAGTAATAATCACATATTACAAAAATCAGGAACCTATAAGTTTGTTTATCTAAATTTATTTCCGTTCTATACCAATTGGAAAGTTGCCAAAATTGCATAACTTTCCTTTCTCAAGGCAATTATTAACAAGCTACTATTCATGAGTCAGAACTGTGGTTTAGAAAGTTAAGCAAGCCGGCATTAAAAAAAGAGTATGCTAATTATACAGCAAGTGTAAATTTGCGTAAAACGCGAAAGACAGAAAAATAAAACAGTTGGGTTCAAAATCAACTCTCTTATAATTGAAATAAATAACTAATGCGTATTGTAAACCTAAACGCCTCGAATTCAAGGTGATTTGGAAATTAATTTTATTATCGCGAGAAATGATTATTGTCTTCAAAATCCTAGAAAAAAGACCATTTCTTTAGAAGCAAATAACAGGTTTGGATCCAAAGAAGAAAATAAGCAATAATATATTGACTGGTTTAATTTAGTATTTTGCTGGCTTTCTGGCACAGAGGCAGCACGTCTTCCCCGTGTTCTGGGAGTCCCAGGTTTGAGTCCCGGTTCGGGCATGTTTGTTCCTCTGTGTGCGACGTGTGACTGTGCCCCCTGTAAAAAGGGGCTGTGCAAGCGTATGTGATGAGTGTGTAGGTAAAGTCGTATTCTTGGCCCTAGATGGCGCTGCTTGAAACAAGAGACGCTTAGCTACGGCTTAAAATCTGCTGATGTATCTTCGGGGCTTGTCCGTGGCAAGTGCCATAAGAAACAACAGTTTAGTAATGTTGTATTTAGAGTCCCATTTAAAGCAACGCAAAATCTGACTGTTTTGGAATAAGCCCCGGAGTTTTGAACCGTACCCAGATAACGTCATTGGCATAACAATAGTGGAACAAGCAAGGTGTGTGTTTTGGGTACCATTACAGAGAAGTGCAAAATTATAATAAAATTGTTTGAATTTAATAGAAGGTATTTTTTTAACTCTTGGTTAACATGTCTAAAATAAAACTTGCTGTGATCCGACTTTCATCTAGATCACGGCCCGGTCACCAATATGGATGTTTGTCGACACATTCGATTCAACAACGACGTAAAAAAATAACTTTTTTATTTAGTAAAACATTAAGAAGAAGTTTCCACTAGCTAATGAAATACACAGCATATATATAAATCTTGTGAACACAAAAAAAGTGCAGTTGGCTCTTGTTTTGGATGATTAATACGATGACACGAACAGCCAGCTTAAACCGCTACGTCATCTTGATGAAAGCGGGGTCAACAAAATGTATTAAAAATGAAGATGATGATTTTTCTTTCATTTTATTATTTCTATTTATTCAGTTTTTCAGATTAATTCTCAAATTCAAACATCTATTCCGTTTCCAGACATCGTTTTTGACAGATACAATCGAGTTATAATCGTTTGAAATTACTTTTTTGAATAATAAAAGCACAAGCAAATATGTAGACGTCCTAAAAATTAAAATATATATATTAGCTTGAAAGTAATTGACGATACATAGTTAATATACTGTATTAAAAAATAGAATTGATCATTAAGTACTAATCCTTGATAAATGAAAATATTCTGAGTTTTTCTGATTAATTAATATTTTATGTTCTGGAGATTAATGAGATCAAGTAATTGTAGACAAGTTTTTTTATTGATTATTATTTATTAAATATTGTAATATTATGCGTACATAATAAAGAAAATTGCAGTTAGAAGATTGGGATGAGGCATTAATTTGATATATGCTTTCGGCGCTACTTTATGTAGGCTTCTGGATAATGATACCTGAATTCATTTTCTAGAGGAAAATTTGAAGACATTTTGTGACGCTAGGCAATGTACACACATGTCCCCTCTTTTAATAAAATGATTCATTTATTTCCACTTTTATATCTAATTCGCTGTAGACAGATACTATTCAAACAAATTAAGAAGATATTTAAGCTTAATGTTAAGAATATGAGGTATACTAAGCTTACTGTTAAAAACATTAAAAAATAATTTTAGTTATCTCGTAAGGTTATATAGAAATTTTTCAATTCCAAATTCACAAAGAAATTAAGTAAAAAAAATCACTTTTTGAATTTTAAATTATGAATTAACTACCAAGCTAGAAGCTGCTGTTACATATTTATAAGCCTAAACCAAAGAAATCTTTTTATTTTCTTTCTTTTCTTTGAATACGAAGAAGCGTCCTTTGATTGTTTTAAAAGGGTTCAATTAAGTCTTCGCGAGACATCAGACAAGCCCTTTCAATTGAGTCCAATCCATTTACTCGCTACATCATCATTTTATTTTGCCCGGATAAAACGCCCGCCGCTCTTACTTCAAGAGCTAGACATTAACTATTCATCATGTGATGACCTTCGTAAAAGGTCAGCGTTAGGCATTGGACTATGGTGAATTAAAATACTTAATTAATACTTAAAAAACATTTAACGGCTCATTTTAACCGAAGAGTTTTGGAAGATGAAATCATTTTTTATTTATTCTTTAACTGTGATAATGACATCCTCAGTCAATTCTTTTCTTTAAAATGTCGGCTCCCTTTATATCTACATTGAAGAGACAGACAAAGTGGTATAGCAGGTCGTATGCAAATAATGGAGGTGTTCACCAATCAGCGTAACGTGATGCGGTCGACAGTGCGTATGTAAGACAACGGGTGTCTGAAGAGGTTAATACATCGATTATTGCTGTTATAATGATAGGTTATCAAGATTTAGGCGATTTTTAAGAGTGACTAATCGACGGCGCACGAAGTACAGGATTTCCGTAGTACAACAATTTGGCTTTTAGAGATCGTCCATTTCTGGGATGTACCGCGAATACCAGGTTTCCGGTAAAACGTCACATCTCCTACAGAGGCGTGGCTTGAAAAAGGCCTAGATAGAAAGGGATCATCGACCCTGAAAATAATCGTTACAAGAGATAGACATTCAGCATTTCTTCAGATTGCTGCGGATTTGAATGCAGGCCCGTCAACAAGTGTCAGTGTACGAACTATGCAACGTAACCTACCTGACATGGGCTTTTGCAGCCACAAACCATCTAGTGTACCATTGGTGACTCAGCAACAAAACTTTGCATCTTACGTGGGATCGCCAATGCCGCCATTGGGTTAATAATGATTGGTAAAACGTTATCGAATATGACGAGTCACGTTTCCAAGTGTATTGGGTGGATGGCTGTGTGCGGATGTGGAGAAACCCAATGAAACCATGGATCCCTCATGCCTACGAGAAACTGTTGAAGCTGGTGGAAGCTTTGTGAGAGTAAAGGTTGTGTGCAGTTAGTATGAAATGTGATCGTTGATGTGAGTAGACTCGATCATGACAGGTCATCCGGGCTTTAATATTCTTTCTGACCCTCTGCATTCATTCATGTCCTATGTGCATTCTGATGGACGTGCACAATTTCAGCAAGATAATGCTCTACCCCACAGATCTACAGTAGCTACCGAGTGGCTTGAGGAGCACTCTTCTGAATTTCTTTCCCTCTCTTGGCCACCTAATTCATTTGACATGAAAAAAATCGACCATATCTGGAATGTTCTGCAATGTGCTGTCCTTAGGAGATCTCCATCACCTCACTTTTCCATGGCTTTGTGGAGTGTCCTACAAGAATTATGGTTTGAACTGTCCACAAAATATCTTCACAAATTAGTTGAATCCATCCCACTCTGTGCTGGGGCACTTCTGAGTGCTCTTGGGGAATTCTACACCAAACCATACTTGTGTACTAGTTTTTGTAGTACTTCAGTGTAATAATGAAGACAAAGCAATCAAGATCAATTAAGTTTATACGAAGTTAATCGTTAAGGAACCCTTTTCGTTCTGTTTAGGTACCATTTTCGATAACGTGTAAACGTCAAGGAGTGTATGAATGTTTGTGTCATAAATTTTTAACAGATACTAGATTAAACCAATAGCACATTTTCAGAATAAAAATTTGAACTTCTAGTAAATACTGAATTGAAGATTAAACCAAAATTTCAGCAAGAAGTGTTTTTCCTCTATGCCATCAGGATCTCATTAAACAACTCCTACCTATTAATTGTGCTAACTGTTTCTTTATTAGAAGCCTAAAACTCTTCTATAACCAAAAATTGAACTTTTATCTTAATTTTCAAAAGACGTCATTAAACCCGATGGAAATGGTCTCCCCCAAAATTTTCTCGCATACTCTCACCTAATTTTTCCGGATAAAATAGTGCTCTTTTGGCAAAGCTTAGAACCCCACAAATGCTTATTTCATTTTTAGAGTCCCACATGTGATAGTCCTGTATTTTATAATAAAAAACCCATTACTTGAGCATTAACTGTACGATATTAACAAATAATATTTACAAAATATCAATCCTTGGCTAAGAAAGCCACAGTCTTGCTTAATTTTAAATTAACGTATTTGTATTAATCTTTAGGTTTCAAAAATTAATATTCATTTACAGTAACCATCTTCTTGTTTTGAAGAGTACGTGTGTCTAATTTCATCAGGATCGGACAAGAATGTAGATCTATTTTAAAGAACATACAAACGTATAACTACCTTTATATATTTAGATTCCATAACAATATTAAAGGAAAAATAAAAGTAATGTAGGTTTGTTTAAACTGAATTATTTTAATCATATAATTTTATCAAATTGTTCAGTACATCCTTGAGTATCCGGAAACCGGGAAAAAGATAGGCCGGATTATAGAAAGGGTCAAATAGGCCAGAGTTCTATGAACTCATTTCTTTGCCTGCCAATATTAGAAGACAAGACTTTATACCTAAACTCACTTTTATAATACATATTTTCCCATTTCTTATTGGGTACTAAACCCTCAATTTATTTCAAGCCACGTGGTATGTGAACATGGCCGCGATCCTCTGAGACATATACACAGTTGTCGGTAATGTGTCGAGTTTATATACTGAACTTCACATGTTAAGAATTTATGAGAGAAAAAGTAAGTAAAAGGAAATAAACTATTCAATTATTATTTTCTTATCACAGTTTCCAAATCTGATCGATATTTTTGTTATTACACCAGAATCTAAACGATATGCAGCTAGTAATTTCCCCATCTTAATTACTATTTTTTTTCGTTTAATACCCATTTTGAAATATTTATTATAGTATACTTTAAAAACATTATGATTGTCTCAGGAACAATTTACGAATATGATATACTCTATGCAATTCGAATATGATATACTCTATGTCCTACGCAGGAACAGCGGCAACAATTGAGATCCGTAACTCATTGACGAAACTATGAACAACGAGCAGAACGCTGCTCTTTTTCTGTCACGTGAATTTTCCACGCGACACTAATAGATTATAACAGACGCTCGCTTCTAAGGTCTAGGCAATATTGCCAATATAACGCCTTGCCTTTCACATTTAATTGCGGTAGATGGAAACTAGGCCGGATAGTACAGAAACCGGGTACACAGGAATTCACTACATAATATTTTACACATTCGTATAAATTCATTCACTAGTAAATCTGTAATAACTAAATTATTCATTTTTTCATAATAATTCTCGTTTGCTTCTCATATTCTTTTACCCCAAAAAGCACAAATTAATGCGGTATATTTTCGGTTTCCCATCCCAGAAGTATCATGGGAAAAGTAAACATCCTACGACAGGCACGATGGTAGTATTTGATCAAGCCGCTTATGTCAATTTCCGCTTTACTCTCACTCATTATGAGAGAAAGACAAAAAAATGGAGCAGCCTAATTATAGTCTTCTAATAACTGAACAAACAAAGCAGAGTTATAGATACCTGGAAATTAAGAATGCAAGCGAGGTTGAATGGACAGTCTACCACACAAAAACGATTTCTTCCGTTCTTTCCCTATAAAAATATCTTAATAAAAAAAAACTATTTTTTTTTTCATTATTTAGGAAGGAGTTTTATACATTTTGTAGGAAATTGAGTTTTATATGCTGTCTTAAAAAGTATTTTTTTAATGGTAATGTTTATAGGTTGGAGTACTGTTTATAAATAGTGAAAGCATAAAGAGGAAAATAATTTTCAAATTCTCTGCGTTATAGGGGCTCGATTGCGAAGATTTTTTCGGTATTTTAGACAGAGTTTTGAATGTTAACAATCTATCAAACTTTTACTATTTCTTTTCTTAATAACTTTGAAATATATTATTGTGTAGAATAAATTTTTACTCAACTTTCTGTTTCAAACAATACCATTTTCTATCTGTACAATTTTAATCTGCTATAAGATGCTATCTATAGTTTAATCTAACATATGTAGTTTCATCTGCTATAATATGCTATCTATAGATGCAAATCTAACTTTCTCAATCGGCCACTTAGTGTCCTTGTGATCATGAGACTATGGCATTGGCAACGAGAACTCAAATAAGGCTTTGGAAACAGCTGCTAAGATATATTATCATTATTCAACATAAATTTCGGTTGGAAAAATGTCGATGTTATCATTTCATTTTGATTTTTCTGAAGTTTAGGATTTGGATTCGGTTGATAATATCGCATATTAATTCACCAAGTAGTAAAAGTACTTTAAATACAGCCAGTTTTCTGGCACACTGGTACCGCTTTTTCCTAGGAATCTGAGTGTCCCGGGTTCAAGTCCTGGATCGGACAGGGTTGTTCTTCTGTATACTATCTGTGAGGTGTGTGAACATGCCACCACCTTCTAAAAGGGACTGTGCAAGCGTATATTATGAGTGTGTAACTAAGGCGTACCTTGGCCCTATTTGGCGCTACTTCAAAAACAAGAGGCACTCATCCGACTTAAAATAGCTGACGGCCGTCAGGGCTCTTGTCTATGGCAGGAGTAATAACAACAGTACTTTAAGTGTTATTAATTAAATTTATGGTTTTTAATGGATGAAGTTGTGTGCTTATTCACCATCGTCAAAAGGCTATGAACCCCATTCTAAATCATTGCAGATCCACTTACAATTTTTAGCATTTTGAAATGACTAGAGAAATGTATTGTTGCTGTTGTAATAATATTCATGGTTTAAATTCATTTTCTTCCTTTGAAAAAATATAACGCATTTTCGCTAATTCGGTTTTTAAAGCTTGTGATCTGCTGCAATACAATTGACCAAATGCAATGATATTTTCTATCTTCATAAATGTTCGACATTATGGTAGCAATCAAGACTCAGTTATCAATGTGCAAACAGTAAAATCTCATAAGATCTCGACTGGGATAAAGAAAAATTATCAAAAGAAAAAAAACGTAAAAATTCTCATTGAAAATTTCTACCATAAATTGTCTTTTGGCCAACTGGGGAGGAAGGGGGCATGACATCTCCTAAAATGTGCAAGCACCCCCACCCCATTAGCTGCATCCCTTCTTCAATTAGTGTTAAGAAGAAAAGAAATGCAACGAGATCTGGTAAACTTTAATTCACATCCACCTTCTATCAAAATAGACTCACCCAATATCACGCATTTCTTACGTCACTTCCACAAATTAATGAGAGTTCAACTATAACTACAACTATTTTGTTTACCAAGAAGAATGCCTTGGATATAAGCCACATAATTTCTACTCAACTGCTCATGGCTCAACCTTATAACTTTCTTTCCTGTCACTATCGTCACGTTGCTTCAAGGCGTTGTTGTTTGTTGTTGTTTCTTATGATAGTTGTCATAAACAAGTTTGCTGAGGTAGTCAGCGATTTAAACCTAATCAGCGTCCCTTGTTTGTAGTAGCACCAACTAGTGGTCATCATATGCGCTGTCACACCCCCTTTTTAAAGGGAGGTGCATTCATTCAGCTCACAGTTAGAACATAGAAGAACAAACATGCCCAAACCTTCAGTCAATCCAAGGTCACGGGGAAGACACTCTACCATTCCAGACCCCGGCTGCTGCAAGACGTAATCTAACTTAACTACACTGACACAAACGAAAAAACAATACCCCAAATTCAAATAAGATATGAGTACAAATTTAAATCAGCCTCATTAATGATATGTTATCATTTTTTTTCTTCAGACAGATGTGCCATGGAATGTGCTTGAATAAGTTATCGATTTTTGTTTAGAGGCCCTACTTCATCTTGTTACGGAAGTGATCCTCCGTTATCTCGAACTTCTTCGAGCAATAATGTATATATGTTTCCTTTATCTGAGTACCAGCTTGTTGTCGAGCATTTCAACATCGGGGCATTCTTTATCACGTCGGCAAACAAACCTTGCCCATCTCCGCTCGATAAAAACAGAGCCTTCTCAAGTAGCTGTGCAATGTCCGAATTGAAGTTTTGCAAAATGGATCGGAGAATGGAAGATATATTGGTTGTATGATCGATGCCTTATCTTATTATCGTGTTTTGTTTTATATTTCGACAGAAATCTGTGGAAAGTCTATGAACTCAGGGCTATGTTTTTCTTTTATTTTTGTATAGACACTCCGATATGAAATATGATCCTCTAATGACCGTTTTTGATTTCCGCTGTAATGTTTTATCGAGTCATTAATTCTGAAAAAAAAAAGAACTGACAAAATAGTAGGTAGAAGTTCTGACATTGAAAAAAAAGGCTTACCTATTTTCTAAAAACAATTCATTTTCTTTTAGTGTTATTGCGTACGATAGGAGAATGTACGAATACCACATATTAGTGTCTTTACCAAAATAATTTATTAATAAAGCTCTGTTATATCTGTTAATGACCTTTGGTAATGATGAAATAATGAAAGATGATGGTTGCAGTTATTTTACCCAATATTTCTGAAAACAAAATTCTAGCTATTGAACAGTTTTAAATTGGATCAAGCGGGTAGAAAAAGAAGCTTTAATTACCACAGCATGGAGTAAACTTATGCTGTTTCGTGATAATTAATAAAATAATTGAAATATTTTACCACATCATAATTATATCTCATGAATTTATACCATTAATACGTAAAACATTCAGACAATCATTGTCTTGATTTCGTAACAGAAGATTTTATTTATGATAATTACCATCAATGAACAATTATACTTTGCTTTAAACTAATTTAATTTTTAAAGATAATCATACGGACCATAATGTTTTTTAAGATAATCATACGGATCGTTAATGCTAACAAATTTTAATTTCACTGCCATTAATTAATGACGCTGAACTAATTGTAAAAACTAGGATATTTCCAGCATAATTTCTGTTTCTCATAATTTAAAGTTTGAACAACAAACGGTTTTGCTCAATATAAATAAATTATCACTGAAATTTTAATTTTGTAGCTATTTTATTTCATTTTTTCAATACTATCATTTTGAAAATAGAAAACAATTTTTTCAATAAATTTGACTAGTCAAAACGAAAGAATATTATCTGATTTTTAGATTTAAGCCTGATAATTTTCATTCCCAAATAAATTATGCCTATTAATTACCAAAATGTTGTTGGATAATTAAATAATTAATGATGATGGAATCATCATCATTAAAAATTTAACAAGTAATAATGATGAAATCATTATCATTAATATTTAACCATTAATAATGATGGGATTATCATCATTAATAATGATGGAATAATCATCGTTAAAAATTTAACCATTAATAATGATGGAATCGTCATCATTAATAATTTAACCATTAATAATGATGGAATCATCATCATTAATAATTTCACCATTAATAATGATGGAATCATCGTCATTATTTTTAAAAATTCTATTATACTTTCAAGCATTACATACATTATTCTCACGGTTGTTGTCCATTATATTTTTAAATTATTGCAATCATGTTGCAATTAATGAGTAGCTCTTCATAAGATTAAACATAAATCTTCATATTGTTGAATTTTCATCAGAGCATTTACTATAAAAATAAATAATAGAAATTGTCAATACCAAATGTTAAATGAAAGCAAGTAAAACAAAATGAATGAAAAATAAGTCGTTATAAAAGGGCATGCATTACAAATAATGCATTGAACGGTCAAAGATTTCAGGGTTTTTTTTAATGTAATGTCATATTATTTAAAGGTATATCTTTCAAAATGAATCAAAAACTGAGTTAAAATTAAATTTAAAAAGTACCTTTGTCCAATTAATTATCAAACATTTTATGAAATATATATTAAAATTCTTAAATACAAATAACAATTTGAATATAAAAGAATTAATCTGAGATATAAATATTTAAATTTATTGTTGACCACACCTAATATGGAATTTTATTTAATTATTGCAAAAGATGGAATTATTTTGTCGGTAAATATTTTTATAATCAGAAATTCTATTCCTTGAATAATGGAATTATTATGTCATAAATAGTTTTATTTATTTATACACATACTCTTAATAAACACGTGACCTTTTACAACAAAAAGGGCGTGGTCGACTAATTCTCTTTTCCTAGTGTTTTAAATATCAATTATTTCCATTTATAATTTTTTTAAAAAATTCTTGATTAATTAGCCCTGAAAAAATATAATTTTGTGATATAAAAAAAGTGTTTATGCATCAGAAAGACATAAATTAATTAACATGAATCTTATTTAGAAAGCAATTGTGAATCAGAAAGCTTGCAATACGTTAATTAACATGAGTCTTGCTAAGAAAGCATTTATGCATCAGAATGCTTACAATAAATTAACTAAAGTTAGAAACCATTTATGCAGTAGAAAGCGTGAAATAAATTAATTAACATGAGTCTTATTTAGAAAGCATTAAATTAAAATATCTGATTTGAAACTCATTAAAGAAATATAAAATTATCTATTATTAAAAATATATAGCCTGAAAAAGATAATTTTAAAAAATCCAACTTCGATAACGAATAATTAGGAAACAAAATATCAAAAAGAGACATTTTTTGAAAATAAAAAAGTTTTTAAATAGCAAAATTCGCATTTAAAAATTGCATTAAATAAACAACCTTTCGAAATATAACCTTTTATTGCTCCCATGAACAACATCATAAATTTTTTGTCTTTTTAAAAAAATAGCCTGTTTTAATTCATAAGTTATTAACATATATACCTGCAAATGCATATAGTTGATATAAAAAGTATAACTTATTGAGTTAACAAACTAATGACTTAATCCTGCGAATCTAACTTCAAAGATTTTGGGCCTTTACTTACACATGTATAAAACTTAAAACCATATAATTAAGTAATCTAATGCATAAACTGTCTATATTTACATCAAGCACACAAATTTATTTTCAGGCACTGGAAAGCACGCATATTTCAAAAAAAATAATGAAAAAGAAATAAAAGGAAATAATTATACTATTTTTATTATTATCGTTCCAATCTTTATTAATTTTGTTCGTAAATATATATTAAATTATTGATTAACTACACTTATTCACTTTTTTTACCAATACTTAAAATAACATTTTAGAATAACAAGAAATTATTTTCCACTTAACTATTATTTTTATGATTAATTTTAATTTTCCAAATAATTATTATTTCTGTAATTAGTTTAATATTCCTTTTAAATAAGGAGTGATATTAAAATAAAAATGCTTTCATATTTGAATGAATTGGTTATAAAATACAAATACTTTCGATGACTTATTACTTCAAAAACTGTTTTTCTCCTATGAATAACTGAATACATCACAATTCATTAAATGTCACAGTATGTTCAAATTTCTAACAATTTCTAAAAATTTTGGTTCTATGAACTTTCTAAAATAAAATTCAAATAAATTTACTTGTTAAAATGTAAATAATAAACTTTATGAATAAAAGTTTCTATATATATAAGCTACAAATTTTATACTATGAGGAGCAAAAAATTTCGAAAAATTCCATTCACTTTAAGATTTTAAAATTTTTAACTAAAAGAAATGTTCTAAATAATTTTTAATTGAAAGATTTTTAAATAATGCATCTTTTTCTTTAATTTATTTTTCATATTTATATTAAATTACGATTCTTATAAATACCAACAATTGTACAAATGACATCTTTAATTAACTTTTACACAGTCATGACAGCATTTATGAATATTAACAATATGTATGCATTAAATACTTGATTTAACTCTATCTTACTCAATTACAGTTATTTTTAGCAATTACGAATGCTATTTTCAATAGAATTTAATGAACAAACATATAGCTAAATAAAAAATGCAAAAGAACTACCTAAACATTCACAAAGTTCATTTTGACAAATACACAATATATCCTAAGCACTTTAATGCTTCAACTGTTTATAAACGAAAAACATCATAAACATTATACAGCAACTTACACTCAAATACCAGAGTTGAAAAAAAAGAAATATGCTTCCATACTTTTAAAAATATATCTAGAAAATACAACTAAAGCTTTTTATAAAGCTACTGATTTAGATATATATAAATACAACTAAATTAACACCTAAGTGAAGTGTTTCATATGAACTTCAGAATTAAGGGATTTCAAATGGATATGATTTTTCTCCTTTCGCAAGAATATCTCTAACATTGCTACCAAAAATATCATAATTGTATATGAATTGCAAAGCAGCTCAGAAAATTTCACTTTAATATTCAATATTATATCATTTTTTCGTGTGTCAATCTAAGTGCTAACTCTCGGATGACGATCTTGAAATTGCCTGGAGTCATGTTTTTGCACAGCAAACTAAGGACCAACCAATCATCTCGATCACAACGACTCAGAACTGTTTTTAGATGCTCTTCGTTAATTTTCCTGCATTTAGCATGCAATATGTAGAATCTTAACGGCGGGATGACCATGACTGCTGCTCTGTATATAAGCTCAAGAGCAGTCAGTGTTGCTAAGATGATAAACCAGAACCATAAGAAAATGTAAATCTTTTCGTTCAATATGTTGATGGGAATCAAACACATAGCATCGTGCTTCTGAACGTCGCCGGACGAACCATATCGATAGAAAGTACATTTGGTCATTCTAGGAAATACCCTGATCATGGGATCATATCTCAAGGCGTAGTCCCATTCTGTGAATGCCAACACCTTAGTACCATAAGTTGTAAACTCACCACCAAGAAAGGTGTCCATCAAGAAGATCTGACCCACAACATTGGCGAAATTCATCAACTCTGTTAAGACATACATTGAGCTATAGAATGTATGGTTGCCGATATTTTCCTCCAGATATCCAACAAGTAGATCTGTTTTCTCATTTTTACCTTCTTTGTCTTTTTCAGCAGAAACAATCGGCGAGTTGAATTCCATGACAAGATTCTGGATTTTGTGGTTCTCAGTGTTCTTCCAGAGGTACCGAGGGACGTAGAACAGCAAGGCTTGCAAGAATAAAACAAAGCAAACCCACTGGTAATAGGCGTGGTACACCCTGCTGTCCCCTTCTGTATACTTGTCTACGCCAGGATAGGGAACTTCTTTTCCAATTTCCTTATGCCACGCCTTTTCCACACTAAACGTGGTATGTATCCAACAAAATGTGTCCAACAGTTCGTTTGGTATGTCATCTCTGGAAATGCAATCGATTGGGTCACCTATATACTGGCGACCGGTGACTGCTATGCTAAAAGCAATCAAAACCACGAGGGTAAATCTGTAATGAAGACGAAAAACGAAACTATCTATTACGCATTTACCAGTTTTGAAGAATCCCTTCAAATCACCAAACAGCTTATCCATTGTCTTCTTGAGTAACTACTCTACCACCTGGAGTATGTAAAATCAGCTCTTTTTAAAAGTTAAAAACACAATGCATCAAAGACTCCAGAAAATTAGTTAACTTGACTTAATCATATCATCTGTCAAACCTCAGTTCAGTCCGATTTCTTAAACAGATTATAATTAGTTAATGGTAATAGTAACAGGTAGAATAGGTAGAGTAGTTATAAATTCCGATGTCAGCTTTCAATAGTAGGTGCAGTACTTCAGAGTAGCTGCATAGAAACTCAGACTACCTGTTCAAAGTGGAGATAAGAAACATTTTTATCTCAAGCTTTATAGTTCAAGATGCGATTGTGTCGATAAACGAGGATATTTTTCCTCTTTCAATTCATGCAGGTAAGTATTAAAGTCCGTTCTACTTCGAAGATTACGACAGATCTATTCGCGAAAATGATAAAAAAAAAAGCAGAATTCTTCATTTTCAGAGATTTATAGTACGCAATCTTAAGTTTTTCTTAGCTTGATAATTTTTATTTTTTAAAATGTTACGTTGCAAAATAAACACAGCCGCATTCGTAATAAAATATCAATGAATAAGATTTAGTTTAGATCGTATATTATAAGTTAAATTTGTTCTTTTATTGGTGAAATTCAATTGTCGACGAATTAATTCATTTACAACCTTGTAGGTAGTTTTATTTCCCTCAACGTATAAACTGAAAAATCTATAAAATCTCATCAGCATTTAAACAATTAACTTACTTTCCAGGCATAATTTTGTGTCAATGCTTCATTTTTTTGTAATATGATAGTTTTTAAAGCTAGAATGCTATCTCTAAATTGCTTGATATATTAAACTCAAAAT
>JAOUZG010012863.1:0-10296 GCA_026289955.1 Argiope argentata
TATAATTGAAAATAACTGGATACATAACAATCGATAAACCGCAAATACGTTGACATGATTAGCTTTGCATTTGTTACATATCTACAAGCTTCCATTGGGGAGGGCGAAGGGGGAGCTCTAATTGAAGTTGAGAATCTTCCCGTATGGTGATTGGTTCTCACTGCCCAGATGGTAACAGAAAGAGTTGTGTGTCGGCAAAATCCCATCGGTACTGAAATGTACTTCACAAGGAAAGCTATATACCCTGTCTGCTGATGGCCTTAGGTTCAACCACCAGGGTTGCTTTAGGGTTACACCAGTCATTCAGTATTAATCCGTTTGCCTACAGGCGAGTCAAATTGATTATATGTATCTATACGTAACAAAGTACGTATCTACCCGTTAGAAGTTAAATGTGTAGATAACATTTAACGCGTCATGTGTATCGAATTCCATTCAAATAGTTGAATCCACTTTGCATATGTATCGACAGCCGAGCATATGAGATTCCTTTGAATTGATTTCGCTCAGAATTTGATAAAAATCTACAAATTTGGAATACCGAAATCCATTGTCCTACTTCTAAGAATTTTTTTAATTTAATGTCCTGTCACATGGATACCGCTTCTTCTACGTGATCTGGGAGTTCTGGGTTCGAGTCCCGGTTCGAGCATGGTTCCTCTTCATCTGCTCCATTTGTGATTAATGTGAATTCCCCATAAAAAGGGGCTGTTAAAGCGAATGTGATGAGTAAGTAGCTACGACGTACTCTTGATCCTAGATGGCGCTACTTAAAACACTAAAGACTCACTCTTGGCTTACTATCCTTGAATGCATCAGCGATTTTGTTCATGGCAAGTGCCATTAGAAACAAAAAAAAAGCAACTGAAGTTGAAAAGAGAATTTTAAATATGCTAAATTTGCTAATTCAATGAAACAATTAAAATGAATTAAAATATAATTTAACTCACACGAGCACGTGATGCTTGGTCATTCAAGATATTATGGCCTGACATAATTCATTGAAACAATCATAGCAGATTCTATTTTAATCTTTTAAATCCATTTTAAATTGTTTCATGGAATTATTAATTTTAGCATTGCAAACGATCCAAAAAACTTAGTCCCGCAATTATAGTTTAAAAAATATTCCATTTCCCATTTATTTCATTTCATATAATCACGTGCTAAAAATAACATTTTTCTAGATTTTTTTTGCTGTAGTCATTAACTTATTTTTTCAATTGAAGCTTTTGTAAATGAAATGACAACACGTTATTAAAAGTTGATTTTTTTTGTTTGAGATGCTTGTGCAGATAATAAAAAATTGTTTTATCGCCTACGGATTTAAATTTTTATTTTTCACCTACAAATTTTTGATGACGTCAAAAACCTCATCCCCAAAACAACATCGCGCTCTGACATGATAAAAGTCCTAAATATCCCAAAAAATATTTAGAAGTTTCCCGTTAAAACATTTAAAAGCTTTTAGCATCTATTTACCAAATAAAATAACATATTTCCTAAAAGCAATTTTTAAAGTCTTAAGCGAGATATATAATGATACACTCCCGGAATTTAATAATATTTCTTATTTTCTAAAACTTAAAATATTCCTCTAATTCAAAAGAATCAGCATTAGTGTTTATAAAGAAAAGATGAGTAGAAGAAACTGAAAAAGTTTTTTCTAAGTTTTACATTTAATGTTGGCTTAAATCCATATGGATTTCCGGCGAAGTGAATAATCTCCTGGAATTCCGGTGGACTTTATACTTTCCCACCCTGTGGATTAGGCTTAATAACTTTAGCTTTTCCGAAAATCTTTTGAAAAGTTTCTCATCAAAGTTCTGGGAGGAAATTTTAAAGGTAAATTGATCCCAAGGAAGGCTTTCAGTTTTGTGCACAATTTTCTCTCCGTCAATAGATCATGTTTAAGAGGTAAAGTCTCAAATGGGCTGAGGGTAAGTTTCTTCATTTATAAAGGCTTTATTCTACGAGTTATTTTAAATTTATGCGGGAGTTTTAAGTCTACATCATTCGGTTCGCTTAAACATTGCCAGTTTTATGGTTTCCACTTGTTTTAAATTCAGTTTTATCAATATCATATCCAGATTAGGAAGTTAATATAAATATTACTTCAATTTGTGCTGTATATAAAGTAAATTTAGGGTATTCGACTTGGTTCGAAAGGGGATTTTTAAAAAAACATTTTAATGCTTATACGATGTTTTTTTACAACTGGGGATAAAATAAGGATTTTGAGGATAAAATGATGAATAAAATCGAAATTATTTAAATATGTATGCAATTTTTGTACAAAAAGAGCATTTGTTTTATAAGTGCTAGCGTTTATTTACGAAAACTAAAATTTTTCTAAAGAAAAAAATTGTTACCTTTCTCTCTTTTTTTTTGTAACATTATAGGTGCAAAACATCTTAAAATATAACTAATTATCTAATCTAACTAATTATCTAACTACTAGAATTTTATTCAAAAATTAAAAAAAAAATTGTCTGTAATATATGAAACTATTTATGAAATTTTTGAATTTAAAATAACATTTTAATGTTTATGCGATATATTTTAACAGTATGAAGATAAAATAATGAATAAAAATAAAATAATTCAAATCTATATGTAATTTTTGAAAAAAAATATTTTGATATAAATTTAAGCGTTTTTTACAATAAACTATGATTGTTCTAAAGAAATAAATTGCTACATTTTTTCCTTTTTTTGTAATATTACATATGCAAAATATCTTAAAATATAACTATCTATTATTTAAGAATTTTACTGAAAAATATTTTTTTGTGCTTAATATATGATGTTTGTTTAATACAAATATTGTTAGTAAAAGTTTTGTAATTTTTACTAACAATATTTGTATTAAACAAACATAAATCCACTTTTAGAGTATTCAACATCAAATTCATACTTCCTTACATTTTAGATAACACAACAAGCACTAATTATATATTCCATTAAGATATACTAATTATTTGTTGAGATATGATGAACTAGTGCTGTAAAAGGATGGAACAATATTCGTTCTTCAGAAAATGCATTAACATTTTTCAAATGTTTATGAACAAGCATGACTTACATTTCAATAGTTTGCTATAACTTGGTATCCAATTAACATTGAGACAAAACAACGATATCACTGGAAAGAGAAACTTATCTATTTTTATAAAACTTCAAAAAAATAAAAATACGATCTGTCATCAAAAATCATGTTTTCAATCTAGTCGGTTATCATTAAATGATACAACCTTTATATTTTTTGTTTATTGGTTTAGATATAATAGTTTTTAAAACTTAATTACAAATCATCTGATACCACCAGAAAGGTATTGAACCGATCCGATAGATACTGTTAGAACCGATAGAACCTAAAACATTCACAAAAAACAAGCATTATAGAATGAATTTACTCATATTTCTTTAAACTGGTCCCAGTAAACCGAAATATTTCTAATAATTGTATAGTGGCGAGATTCCTAATAACTTCATTATGTGGTAGATGAAAGTAATAGACAAATTTCAGAAACATTTATTCTTTATTCAATTATTTTCTAAGTTCCTCATTTAACAAGACAACACTAACTCGAAACAACACGACACTTAGAAGGCAATGTATTAATGACTTTCAAGAAAGATTATGGGGCATATACATTGATGTTAATAAAGCAGCGCCATCTGTTGTAACAAAAGAGAAGATAGTAGTTATAAAACCGCTACTTACTGCAATGTTACCTTTCCAAAGAAATATAAGAAATAGAATATATAGATACATAACCTTCATATTTATCTTTTAAGGGAAAAAAACTAAACTGTTCAGAAGAGACCGCAGAGCTAACTTTCTTGAATTTCATTCTCGGGAGCATCTTCACTACAATGCCTTTTCTTTCAAAAGGAAGAAAAACTTTACCAATAACATCCAAAAGCCGAGAAGAAAAATATCTCGAGAACTGAGAATACTTATGATCTGAGTATCTCGAAAAATATAAGCGCCTGGGGTGGTATATTAAGATATAGGACGAACACCTTTTGTATCGTTTCTTCTATAAAAACACATTGCAGTGTTTTGAGAGATGAGGAGAGATATAGAAGCTAACATCTGTCTAACCCTGCATGCATTGGGAAGTATATTAGGAAAACGTAACATAGTAACAAACATTGGTAGGAATATATCGGTTTTCCATTCTTGATATGTGTTCCACAGATATATAAAAAAATAGAGAGAAAGAAAGCAGACGTGGATTTTTTTAAATAATACCTTTTATTTGTTTATGATGATGGGATAGTATTTTTTTTAACTAGCATAATTTTTTCGCTCGAACAATGACATCACAGCAAATTGAGATAAGAAAGTAGGGAAAAAAATTTGAGAAACCTTTTTTGGAATATATTAAGTGTAAGAGAATATGAGATTATGCAGTGGCAACATTTTAGTTTCAGTGTTTGGAGAATCAGATTGAAAGAATTAAAGTCCACGTAGCTTAAAAACATGAACGAGAAGAGTGAATTCTAGTTTTTAGAAAATTATTACTTTTAGAACGCAGTTAAATTGAAATTATAATACACACACGAAAACGTGAATATATATGTAATGATTTTTTTTTTAAATCTGATAAAAAAACCTCCTGAATTACCACTTACTTTTTTTCTTAATTTAACCTATATCAATTCCAATTCCATTTTTTTCACTATTAATTTCCTACGAACACTATAAAATTATTTATTTCAACATTTTCCCAGGCTCTAAGTGAAGTAATAAAATAACTTAATGCATACCGCATTCTTTTAAAGACACCTCAGATTTCCTTTCCTAAATCACTACTTATCAAGGAAATCTCTATTAAAATTTCATAGTAAAATTACTGAAGGGAAAACTTTAAATCTCTTTTGAACTTGTATAGTGATGCAAACGGACGTTAATTTTATCATCGCTTCTTGTACATAAAAACGTACCTTTAAGTGAAATAAAACGGGGTCAAAATTAATCGATGGCAAAATGTTGTTCCCACGGGAAGGGTTGTACCGTGACTGGTAATGGTCTTAGGATTCAAGCATAGTTCCATTTAAAAAAGTTTCTGTCATAGTGGTCTATCATTCAGTTTTATTTGTGTACCTTAGAGTGGTTCGGAGTAGCCAATTTGTGATTGTGTGTCCTTCGAAAATGATATTATGTACAATTCGAATTAGAAATCAAGGCCCTCTTATTATATCATTTTAGAACAATCAGCCTAACGAGGTAAAAGCATCATGAACACATAACAATTTCATATGTCAGAACATTTTATAAACATTTTAATAACTTCGGTTCTATTAGATATTTCCGATACTTTTAGACCGCTACAAATACATAAAACTACTTCTTTCTAAGCGGGAATATTTCCTTGTATCTCTTCAAACCAGCTCTAATATCATACAAAGCCTCTTCTAATAACGCCGTCTTTGCTGAATTACAACGCAAGGCCACAAACAACCCAAGTAAAGGATACACGATTCCCATGTTTAAGCGTAACAAAATAAACCAAACTACTCAGATGAGACAGCAGAACTTTCTTGCATTCCATTCTTAAGAACTTCTCCGCAGCATTTTCTTTTCTTTCAAGAAGGAGAGCTCTCTCAATATCATCCCAAAGCCAAGAACGGAAGAATATCTCGAGGAGCGAATACTAACGATCTGAATATCTTCGAAAAGAGTGTGCCTTCGGGCGATATATTAAGTTGTAGGACAAACACCGTTTCGCATCGTTTCTCCCATAACAAACCCGTCGCCTTCTTTTAAGTTGCAGAGGGAGGTATGGATGTGGTAAGGTAACTTCGTACTATCGTTGGCAGTATTGAACAATACCTCAGCATGACTGATGGAGGTAAAGTACAATATTGGCGATATATCCCTGGTTCTTCTTTGGTATCTACTTTATAGGTGTCTCTTTTTTGTGTTGAATAAAAACTGATGGGTTTTTAATGAATGCAGAGACGAAGGGAAAATACTTTTGGTATAAAGCATTTTTGTATTTCTACGAAGGAAAGCTGCCAAGAGATGAAATTTGTTTGAGCCAGAACGAACAAAGCTCCAACAGTAATAGCCATTGGAAATGGAAAAACTTCCCACAATATATACACTAGAAAATATAAAATTAGAAAAAGGAAAAATTGCTTTTTTTCAGTTAGGTATTTAGTTTTAACTCCTAGAATATAAATTTCCCTTATATTTTCTGAAGGTAAAAATAAGAATAGGTAAAGGCTTTAAAGAATTTGAACCTAATATACCTAATTTATACTTTATATTAAGTATAAATTAGGTGTAAAGTATAAATTAGAAATAAGGATTTAGGAATAAATTTAAAGAATCAAAGAAATAGAGAAAAAAATAAAAATAGACATTTTTATGATTTTTTTTAAATTATTATATAAGATATTGTTTTTATATATTATTGATCATTTGCTTTTCTAAAATTTACCATCCTATTATCCTTGTCTTCAACGTCCTATCTTTGGTTATCTTTGCATGTATCGACTTTATTTTACGTATATATTGTGTTAGAGAACAGAAAATTTTGATTTTAGCAGTACAATAGCATTCAAAATAGCCAAAATTTTAAAATATGAAAGTAGAAACTGTAGTGATGTTAATAAAAAAATTGAGAAACTCGTAAGAAATTGTATTAATTTTTTCATCATTTATTTTTGATATAGTTTATCATTTTTAATGAATCAATTTTTGTGTTTCTAAACTATAACCAGCTAATATAGAAGAAATCGAAGTGGTATCCTACATTCTATTTAATCATTATCAATAACCGGCTGAAAGTACTGAGAAATGTTAAAAAAATATGAATATTTTGTTTTCAGATAAAACTATATTAAAATTGTACATTTTTAAATTTTGGTTTTGGAGCTGTTAATATCAATGAACAATTTTTCTTATTTTTTTTTATTTAAGCAATAATACAATTAAAATATTACTTGCAATTTCATTAAATATTATTTGCTAGAAAGCATTTGCAATAATGAAATTTTAAATTATTGGTGCATTCAGTTATAAAGAATATTCAATAGATTTACTGTCCAAAATGTTGCTTCTAAAAGAAATATCATAATAAAGCAATTAAAAAATATGTTCGATTATCTGTCATTCAATAGTAAAGATATTCCTCTTCTTTCATCTTTTAAAACTGAATTCCAGTGATAACCTTTTGTTAAATTATCAGGTTTACCAGAAGAACAATTAAATAACAAAAGCATTAAATGGTTTTCCTTAGAAAATGCCTAAGCAAGAAATTTTGAAAATCAGCTTTATCAATTTTAATGATAACTAAGCATTATTTATTATTTCCATTTATAATAAAATCTTATTTTTCCTTTCTTTTTTTCTTAAATAATAAATTATTTGGAATTTTTCTGAATTATATTGAAACAGTTATATCAGAAAGCCGTTTAATGAAAAAGTGATAAAATAGCCATGCTATTCCTTATTATACTTCGTAAAGATATGCGTTAAAAAGAGAAATCAAATTTATGTGATTAATGATTTGAATTACAAAGACTATCAAGCATATTTAAATTTCAAATTCAATTTTATTGCAACGAATAATAAATTATTTGGATTTTCTGTTTTTCTAAGCTATATTGAATCAGTATTAACAAAAAGTCATATTAATAGAATATTGATGAAATAACAAAGTTAAAAGGCTATTTTCTAACAAACAATATAAAAAACAATTCTTTTAAAATCATATCTTAATTGGGTAACTAAGAAAATTTTTATTTTAGCTATTTTTTATTAAACAATTACTAGATTTTTTTGTGGCTGTTCTCGTGTTAAACAACGGAAGGAGGGGAGAAGAAGTCGGACTTCCAGCTCACATATGTCACACACCCCTTTTAAGGGGTGGAATTTATTAATGCATTTCTTTCATTCATCCACAGACCTTAATTTATATCTGAAACAGAGAATGATCACCTCTGACCCAGTACCACCAGTGGTATTAATCTCCAAATGGAGGATTTTGTAACCAAGGCAAATTTAACGCTCACCATATACGGAGAATTTTCGGTTGGCTGGTCTGAGCTCGCAGCCCCAGGGATGCAAATCCAACGCCCTATCAACCAGGCCTAACAATTATAGTTACTATAAATAATTGATCAAAAAAGCATACTAGCATTGAATTTTTAAAGCTAATTGAAGATTTAAAGTCAATTGTGGCAACACAAACTGCCTGCATTTTCTACACCAGTTGGGGTAATACAATACAGATTAGAAATTTTTAATTTTCTTTATTCTGCATTATCTTAACTCGAAAGTACATCAAAATGAATCGGAAAAATCGATTAATTAGCAATGTTTGATTTTAAATGTATCAAACATAATGAAAATAAATCGTTTAAAATAATCGGCCTAAAACATGTTAAGCCTAACCTCATTAGTGTGGGGAAAAACAAATTGAATTCGTTACATATTTGGCGGTGGGGAAATGAAGATTTTTGGTGAGATAGTTAATTTTTAAATTAATTAATAAAAAATAATGAATAAATATTTGAAAAAACTGTATTAACATCAAATGGCATCCATTACAAGTTTTAAAAAAAACTTTACTTGAACTTACAGTATAAATAAAAATATTTTATTAACGATTGAAAATTTGAACAAGAATATATATAGAGAAAGAGAAACAAAGAGAGAGCGAGCTAGTAAAAAATAGTAGAAATTGAAAAAATAAAGGAAATTTGTTGGAATATCAAAGCTATTTAAACTTAATCATAGATCATTAATTATTTCAAAACGAAATAATTAATAATTAATGTCTTGGACTTTCTCCCTTTCAAAGACATAGATCTTACCCTCATTCTCACTTATTCCTTGTCGAATTCTCGGGGCTTTCGAGAACCTCTGACCTGAGAGAGGCCGAGATTCCAATCAATATATCATCAGATTAGTCCATGACGTTTATCTGACATTCGGACATCAGTAGCCTAATAGATCGGAGAGGCCTAATCCCGTCAAAAGATCTTCCAAAAACTTCTGCCTAATGCCTCAAGAGCACGCTAATCCCTATTCGCGAAAGTTCCATTAATTAATATTATTAAACTCTCCCTCCAACCCACCTCTTCCTCCCCTGCGCCGAAAAGCATAATTTCCCGGTGGCACCAACAGTTGGATGAATTATGCATATTGTTCATTCATCCCACCGCTTTAAAATCCCGAGCAAACCAAAGTGAATCGGTTCAGATAGGATGTGTTAGCTAACCATTGATGAATAGCACTTGCCAAATTCCGGAACCTTTTGTTCTATGGAGGGCTCGCGATATACGCCTCTTCGGCGAGAAAGAATGGTTCACGGGTTTTGGATCTCGTTCAGAATTTCGGATGGAAGGAGGGACGCGAAGTTCTGGGTGAGAACGGCGGATGTTTTTGAAGCGAAATAATTATACCACGTTGTAAGGAAGAGGTCTGAATGGCCCTCTCTGTTTCGGTGCTAAACAATGTTCACGTCCGAATCAGGCCTTTGGTGAAGCTTTTGAAATTCAGGCATGCCATAAATCTTTTAATTTCCAGAGAAATTCTTCCCAAAAATGTTCTTTTGTTCTGGAAATTTTTGGGTGTTATAGATAATGGATAAAATTTGTAGTAATAGTATTATTTGTATTTGTTTCAGAAACAGAATAACAAAAAATTTGTTTTCCATCGTCACTACGAGATGTATATGATATATTGCATCAATGAAATGGCGATTTCTATGAATTTGAGAATGTGGAGAAATCATATCTTTAAGGCAATTATATTGCCATGAAGTAATATTATTAGACATGATCAGTAGATGGGAGGTTGATTAATAGGAGTAAATAGGATAAATATTCAGCTGATTAAATAGGTAAACTCAAACTAAACAATTGGAGACGCGTTTAAAAAAGCAGTCTTAGTTCCATGAACAAACAATTTGCAGTTTTAGCAAATAAGAATATAATTTTCAAAAGATAAATAATATTTATCAATGTGTTACATTAAAAAATAACAAATTCCAATGCCATTTATTATCGTATGATATTTATTCAGCTTGAGAATTACGTAACCATGCATAATGCCAAAAAATATTCCAGTAGCCAAAGTATGCAGAATCTCATTACAATTGATATTGCATTTCCTTATAATTACTTAAAATTTACACAAAGTACCCAGTCATACACATAGGCATTATAAAATAGTTCACGATGTTTTGTTGTTTTAAAAAACTGTTTGTATTTTTTTAATTTAACATATACAGTCAAAATTGCCTTTTTGAATGTAATTAACCATTTTTA
>JAOUZG010012864.1:0-22990 GCA_026289955.1 Argiope argentata
CATTGGAAGACGAGTCATGTATTCTTCTTCATATCTAAAATAAAACAAAAAAAAAGCCTCTGAATAAAACCAAAAATAATGCATAAATGTATATTAGCTATAGAATCTTAAAAGTTTATTTCTTTACCTTAAGCGTTCTTTCATTTCTTTGTTCAGTTTGATCTTATAAGGATCAATGGTTTCCTGTGAATCACAAAAATTTTAAAAAATTACTACGTATAAGAAAAAGGCAAAAAAATTAACCAGATTTAAATTAAACAGGCTTCAAACATATAAATAAAACATTATATAAACATTCTGTTAAATAGTTAACTCATGAAATAACATGTGAAATCGAAGTAAAAACATAATGACAAATATTTGTTATAACACTATTACATATTTATTTTCTTTTAAATAATTAATTTATTTCAAAACAGTTATGAACTGTCTTATTCTTATGCAGCATAATTGTTAGTAATTACATTACGTGTAGGAATGTGATCCTAAAATTCTCATTTGGCAATCTCTACCAATACATATCAACATTAGGAACCAATCTGGATTTTGAAATTACATGGACATGAAATATATATTTTGAATAAAGGAAAATCATATATTAAGAAAGAGAAAGATCTTAAACATATAAATTTCAATGCATAATAAAATTGAAAACAGATAATCCTAGATTAAAGAATCTGATTAACAGAATTGACTTTTTAATAGGGTTTGCTAGGTGATAAGTAACTAACAAATGGAGAACTATATAAAATATGCAAGTGCAGATAATCTAGAAAAACAACTCACAGCCAAAGAAAAAATGAGAAATCTTAAGACATCAAAAAGAGTAGACCTAAATTAATTCTCAATTATATTGAGCATCTCTTTTTGAAGACAAACAATCCAATGCTTTTGAGCCATAATCCAATAATGACATTTCAGCAAACACTCTTAAAAAGGTTTTTAAAAAAATCTAAATCAAATTAACAAAAAGATATTTCACCCTGGATGGCAGATTTAATAATATAAATTTAGCTGAAGACTCTTCATATGTGTAGTGGCTGGTGCAAGTTAAATCTGCCGTGGTCACAAAGTCCTCCACGTCGAGAGTAATACCAATGGGGGGTACTGTGTCAGAGGTGATCATTCTCTGTTTTAGATCTAAATTATGATCTGCAGATGAATGAATGAAATGTATAAATGAAGGCCACCTTGTAAAAAGGGGTTGTGAAGAGTGTGATCTAAAAGTCAGACTTCTTCCCTTAGTGTTTTTCAACATGGGGCCCACACCACACGGGGGGGGGGGGGGGCATGGGCATCTTGCAGGGGGCAATTTGAAAATGGACTTGATACAACTTTAACCCTAATTTTGAGACAAAAACTAATTGGAACCTAACATTAAATCTCTGTGCAGCAAACATGAAGCACAAGGATCTCACTAAATTAAAAAGGCAAATTAATATAAAAAAATCAGTATTAACATTATTTGGGATTTGAATTTCAGTTTTTCATTATATGTTTTTAAATTTTATTTATTGTGTTTTGTTATTATCACTATGAAATTGTGTTTTGTTAACAATTTCATAGTGATTTATTCCTAGAATTCATCATTTATATTTCTAAAGTGAACAAATCAATTTTTTAATGTTAAATATTAAGAATGTATGTGAAAATGTGAAAATTTTAGAAAGGTTAAAGGTGTGTGTGAAAATTTTAGAAAGGTTAAAGTGGGGCATGACACACAAAAAAGTTCAGAAACACTGCCTTAGGTGCTCAGAGGTCCATACTCTCATAAGCTACTGCACCTCTCCTTCCATTGTTAAGTGGAATGAGAACAACAACCAAACATTATCGCAAGCATGTTGCATGTAAATGCATTATAGATCTTTCATAAAGTAATTTTGAATCTATCATTTGGTTCCACAGCAAAACTTTAATGTGAGGCCACAACAGCCGCAATTTGAAATGGGATCATCAGTATGAGTAATATATGATTGAAAAGTATAGCTTTTAATGTTTGAATATGTTTGTTATAGTTGTTGCGTAATGCAGCAAGAAAATTTTCTTCTTCTTTTCTGTCTCTTCATTTAAAGTGCCTTTTAGAGTTTAATAAATTATAAAGAAATGAGAACAATCAATTTTGAAGAATTAATTTTTTTTCTCCATTAAAATCTTAAGTAGATGAATATTTTAGATGATTTATCGAAATGTAATAATATAATTAAAAAATATAAGATGAACTTATGTTGGTAATTTTTTTAGATTATAAAAATGAATAAATGTATTAGTTTTTTAATTTCTAATTCTAAATTAAAATTTCTGAATGTTGTAATGATATTTTTGAATACAAAAACTATTTTTATTAAAATATACATATTTTTTTGATATCACAAATCGAGAAGCATAAAAAAAGAATACAAAAATAAACACAATTAAGCAACTTACATGATTTACACGGTTTAACAATAAGTATTTAAATATAGTTGGAAAAAACAATGCCCTAATGAAATTTGCCCAAATAATTGAGCTATTAATTTAAGATAAAAAGTTAACATTCAGAACAAGAGAAAGCAAAAATGAATAGCAAAAGCAAAGTATCCAACTTATTTAAGGTAATTAAACCAACCTTTATTTCCTCTGGCCCTGTCTCATATTCCTTTCGTAATTCATACATTACACTGCTATTTAAAGCTTTCTTTTGTGCACGTTCTAAAAGTTTTTTCTTACGCTCTTCCAGGGTATCACTTTCTTCTAAAATGAAAATGAAATAAATTCAGAAGTTTTATTTCAATGATATACAGAAGAATTAAAAATATGCATAGTAAATAAAAACAAAACAATATAGCCAAATATAAAAAGCTCCTTAGTATCAAGAAATTCTAACTTCAGATTCTAATTAACTATTAAATAAAGAAATTTTACTACAGTAATAATATTAATTCCATACTACAGTAATAAAATTAGCCTTTTTTATTTTTTACATTTTCAGAAACACACATTTATTACAATATTAGATAACTTACCAAAATATGCAGCAGATATTTTGGGTGGTACATAAACATTCGATTTTGCTCCTTCTTCTTGTTCTTCATTTTCTTCTTCTTCCTCCTCCTAATTTAAAAAAATATATATTTTTCTTGATAACATCATACTAAGCTTATTTACAAATTTTGATAATTTCTAAGATTAAAAGAACAAAATCTATCTTTTCCTGTTATCTTTCTATCTTGGACATTATCTTTCTATCGCAAAGCAAATTACTATATGTTTCAAAGAATGAAATAACTTTACATGAATAATAAATAATAGAATTTTGTTAGCATCAAGAATAAATATAACTTCTTTCCTAATGTACATGGAGCTGAACTCATAGTAGAAAAATTTTACTCATTAACTTCCTGTTGGAAATTTGTTTCACTTCCATATTTGCTAAATATTTAAGCAACTCCTGCAAATAGAATAATGGCTAATGTTTTCATAACTATGCTGAAAAATTATTTTCTTTCTTGTGAACAAACTGAGATTCAAAATATGATATATCATGTACATAAATAAAGCTATTTTAGATCAGCTAAGACACTTCTAGTATTACAGAGCTTCAAATATACCTAGAAACTGAGTAAAGAATGATGACTAGAGCTATAAATTTGTAATTATTAATATTATCATTTTAGATCAGCACACTTTCTGTAAAATAAATGATGTGTAAAATTAATACCCTTTCGCGAACAGAAAATCATTGCTATAAAATGTAAATTGAAGGACCAGGAGTTAACAAATTTAACACATAATTACTATATGCTAGATAGAAGGTGCTTCACTATAAAAGTATTTCAAAATTGTTAGTAAAATTTTTAATTTTTCAAAAAATTATATAGAAGTTTTTGTTTCCCTGATTAAATTTCATAGCATATTATGGAAGAAGGAGGGAAAGAGTTTTAACATTGCTTACAAATTGTAAGCTTTTTAGTGATACCAATTTTATAATAATGCTTTTTGAATTAAAAGAATAAAAAAAATCCATGTTAATATTAAACAAAATGTGTCATAAAGTTTATTTGTACTAAAATGCAAAGAAATTTTATTATTTCACAGAATTAAAATCAGTATATTTTTGCCAAGATTAAATGTTAATATGCAACATTAAAAGAAAACTGTCTTAGGATATTAACTCTGGCAAGAGTTTTCATCCCTTTTTAATAATAACGTATAGCTTTATGGTGACTTTTTTTTTCTGTAAAATATTTAATATAAAAAGTTATAGTGCATGATATACAACACACACAAAAGAAAGATGAATCAAGCATAAGGCATCATCTTGTTACACCATTTATCTTTGAACTTTAAGAGTTTATTAAAGCAAATTTAATACCAGATAAGAGAGTGTTTTTTCCTCCCCAAATAAGCTACAATATGGTCTCTTATAATTGGCAATATCCTAAAATTAAAACCTTTTAATAGATATAAATTTAAATCTTAAATTTGAGTCTGTCAAATAAGATATGCATGTAGAGGGTTAGTGAATGAAAGTCTAATGCTTGAACAGATATACACAATTGTGTCCCCTTTACACACATTTTAGATAACAGTAAAATAAACATGTTTTAGGATAGAAAAATGTTCATGTGGAGGAGACAAAGGACAAAATGATGGATTGCAAACTGTTTATAAAATGAGAAAACAATCTTCATCTATTTCAGCAGATGAATTTATAAAGCTTAAAAATATATACAGTGAATTTTAAATGTCGAATCTATGTCAATTGTATAGAGTTGTGACACTTAAGAGTAGTAGAATAATCTTCATACAATTTTAAAAATCCCACTTTATATGCAGTTTTATTTTTTTATGACTATTTAAAGCCTGCTGGAGTACAAAAATGGCTCACTAAGAAAATATAATTAACCTAATTGCATAAAAATATATTTATAAAACAAATTCTATGAACTGTAAAATATTAAGTCAGTATCCATACTGAAATATAACTGGGAGCTTCCAGTCTGTCTCATTATATTAAATTATTAAAGTATTTATAAGACAAAATAACTGCAATTTAAATGCTATTCTGAATAGAATTAAAAAAACACACATTCATAAGTAGAAAGTTAAGTAAAACATAAGAAATTAGACTAAAATAAATTATACACAAGATAGTTAAGTTGAAATGCATTGAAATGCGATACTAAATTGAGCTAAAGTAAGGATCTCCAAATGTACTGCATAGGGAAGGAAATATGTAAATTTTCCACTATATATCAGAATTATTTGACTGAATACAATGAAATACAAAAACTAGTTTTCAATGTATTATCAACTTGGATTAAAATTAAGAAGAAAAAAAAAATGAAATCTGCTTTGCATATTTTAATGTAGCATGCAAGAACATAATTTCCCCACATGCTCGTATTAATTAAATTATATTTTTATTCATTTTATTTGTTTCATTGAATGAGTCACTTTAGTACTACAAATGATCCAAAATACTTTGTCTTGCATTTATTGTTTTAAAAAATATCCTATTTCCTATTTATTTCATTTTATATGATCATATGCTCAAAATTATATTTTTCTAGGTTTTATTAGCTGTAGTCATTCACTTATTTTTGAAAATCAGAGCTTTTGTAAATGCAATTGCAACACATTATAAAAAGCTGATTTTTTTAAGAAGCTAATGCAGATAATAAAATTTTTATTTTTTGCCCACAGATTTTTGTTGATGCCAAAAACCTCATCACCCAAACAACATCATGTTCTGACATGATAATATAGCTTAAAACTTTTGGCAAGAGCAAAATTCTTTTGACATTTAAAGCTTATGAATTATACTTTTAAAAATTGTAAATGAAGTTGAGAAGAATTAACTTACTTGAGCTCCTAAATTATCAGGATTAGGCCTAAATCTCAATGGGTCTGTTGGATCTAAATGACAAAAAACATGTAAGAAAGCATACTTCAAATACATGCAAATAATTAATGTATTCATTTGAATTTGGATCCTCAGGCATAAATAGGAATGGAATCCTTAGCAAATAGAAAAATAAAAATACTGCAAAAGATGAAGAATTCCAATATATTTTCCATAGCCATTGTCATAATAATTTAGTATTTATTCTTAAAAAGTTGAATACAATTAATTATTACTAGAACTAAAGCCTCTTAATATCAAAAGTAAATGGCTAATTTAGTAATTTTTAAGAGTTACTAATTCTGCTAAAAGGACAAAACTAAAATAAAATAGAAAGCATGAATAATTTTTATTCAATAAATAAACTCAAAACCTTTGATTAAATTTTTATAGCTCATGATTTTTGCATATTATTTGGCAAAACACAGCAATGACAATTCAAATAAATACATATTAGGATTCAAATATCTTCATAAAACTATAAGTTTTATTTCCAATTTTTGTTAATGAGTTAGAACATCTTTATATAACAGAATAAAACTGTACAGTTTAATACAATAACATAAAGAAAAGATAGCATATATGACAAAACATGATTTGTATTCATTAACAAAAAAAGTGCAATCCCGTCATTTAGCATAAGTATTTAAATAGAAGGCTATTATTACTCAGGCAGTGGTATTAAAAATGACTGACCATTACAGTAACCATTGCCACAAATAATATTTAGCATCATAAGTTTATAAACATGACCTATCGAGAGCAAATTTATAGGATTGTGATATGGATTATAATAAGGGTAATGATAAAATCTTTGGAGAGGGGAAAAATAAAAATATATAGAATATAATGGAAGAGGAAGAATGTGAAATTATGTAAAATATAGAATAGCATTTCATATGATATTTCAATTATTTTTCAAATCTCATCAGTAAAAGCTATTCTTAGCACTGAATATTATGTTTTTAAAGTAGTTCAAAAAGAAATTAAGTAAGAATATCATTAACCTCCAACATTAGTTACCTTGCCATCTATAGAACTTCTTACATATGTATTATTAAAGAAATACCAAACATTACTGAAGATATGAGATTTCTAAAAGGTTTTAATTAATTAAAACATTACTCGAAATTATTTAAGACATTTATTATTGAATAAATATATAACGAAATAATTTTATTTAAAAAGACACAATAAAGTTTTAAATAAATTAAATCATACAAATTAGACATTTACAAATGTTTTTCCATTAACAGCAAGAATTTGTACTATTTTTTTGTCATCAGTACTCAGTTCAGAATCAGAGCTAACTACCATATGCATTTTGTAGAGAGGAGTGACTTAAGTTTTTTTACATTCATACAGAAGCATGCTTCTGATTGTCTTTCTTTCTTTTTTTTTTTTTTGAAACAAAGTTAAAAAAAATCTTTTTCATCAACCAAAAGCATTGTTGTAAGCAAGGATTTGGAATGATAGTATTTTAAGTGTTTTTTTCCCAGCAATTTTTTATTACATATATGTACCTTCGTAGTTTCACCTAATTTCCACAGTAATAACAGAAACTCCATAGTTGTTGGAAAGAATGGCATATGAATGTGTTTGAAGGAGAAAATATGGTGATAATTCATGGTTCTTTCATTGCCTTAATCATGCAATCATCAGAATTATCTTGAGATAAGTCTTCAAACAATTTGTAACATATATTCCATCAATTTTAATAGCAATTAATGTAAACTAATCTGTTAATAAATTAGGCATGTTATTAACTATTTAAGTAACAATTATTGAAAGATCACATAAATGTTTGGGGGGGGTCACACTCTATATATTTATAATAAATTTGTAAACATTCTTATAAATGTTTACAAAAAAAGTTAAACATTATGCATAAATAAAAAATTAAGATTACATAAGATTTGAAATGGTATGCTTACCTATATTTCCTGATACTGTAGTAGATTTATCAATTTGATATTTTAGCTTTTCATGGATTGGTCTAATTTTCTCAAGCACCTAAATCAAATTTATTTATTTATTACAGAAAAGAATTGTTAAAAGTTGAATATAAGAATAAACAAATAAAAAATTCAATAATTTTTTCTTGTAAAAACTGAATGTTTCTTTGCTTTAACCACAAGCAGATTTTGCCAATTATTCAAATTTGAGTTATGTTTGGCTTTGTGGTCAATGCATTATTCTATCAAATATACGCATGTCATTCTTAAGGTTACAGGAAGCCAGGAAAAATGTACACTTTTAAAAATAAGGTTGTTAACTTGGTGCATATTTTTAGGTTGGGATGAAGTAATAGAAATTGTGTAAATAAAGATGGGGAAATGGATTTAATTATAAATAGTATAAGCATTGTGACATTATGAATGTAATAACAAGTAGCAAAATAATATATTATAAAAATTTATACCTTTAAACAGTTTATGAATCTAAGAACCAATTTAGGTTATATATGTTAATTATGGAATATTTCTTATGTAAATATTTAAAAGCTGATTAATTGTTTATGAATTTCATAAAACGTTTTTCATTAACCACCAGCTAAATTATTGCAAGTCAACTCAATCATCAAAAATATTTATCAGGTTCATGGATAAGATGTTTTTCATTTGTTCCAAACAAATTCATAATGAATTTTGTGGATATGAATATGATCTTAATGATTTTTTTGTTACAAAAATACAGAAGTTCTATACTTCATCTCTTTCTACTCAGCATCCAGGCATCTATCTATTCATTTGTGAAGATCTTTTTAGGTTTGTTAAATGTGTTAGCTTAGTAATTCAGACTGTTTGGTTATTTGATGAGGAAATACAAGAATTAGAATTTGTAAATTCTTTTTTTAGAACTTTATCTGCTTTTAATTTAAAATAAAATTAGTGCATTTTAAGATTTTATTTCTTTTGTATAGTTGCTATGCAGATAAATATTCAATATATGATAATTAAAATTTAAAATTAATCCAAAATTATTGTTTGCGTTCATTCTTCACAGAAATACATCAGTAAACTAATTTGTGATGATCATTAATGATTGTGATAATTATAAATGTATAGCCACTATGTCATCCATACACCTAAATGTAAATTCTTTTTCTCAGTGCCAGTACGAATAGTTCAATTTATTTTAATTACCATTAGATCAGATGGTTTACACAGGACACTTATGTAATATTGTTAGGCCATTCATGTTTTATTGAACTAATTAAAAGTTGGTAGTAAAAAAAGAGATAATATTTTTGTGCATAAACTGTAAAGAAAATATAGATTAAAATAAGTTTAAAGCTTATGGGTGATGGTCTTGATTTTTTATTCCTCCCATATTATACTTTTCTAATAGATAATTGTTTTTGCATAGTTCAAAGTTTTGGCCCTAGTCCCCTATTAATAGAAAAGGTAGTTTATTTTGAAAGTTCTTATTAAAATTCCACAAGAAAGCACTTTCAGACTATAACAAAATAACAAGCTGTACTTTTGTTAACAGCAGTTAATGAATAATTAAAATTTTCACATGTTTCTTTCAGAAAAATGGTATTCAAATGAAAAACTTGGAGATGAACTTCCATTATGCAGTAATATTACCTTGAAACTTGTTTATATTAGTGTATATATAGTCATCACAGCAAAGTAGCAAATTTTATTCTGAAAACATTTACTAAACCATTAATATTAAAATGTTTGTCCAAAGATTTTACAAAACAGTAGTGATAAAGAATTTTTTTTAAAAAAGTAAATACCCGAGAAACTATGTTTTAAAATTTACTTTTCAGATATTACATGCATATATAATATTAGATTGGGGTGAAAGACATCCATTATTTTCTTCGTAGATGACTGTAAAATAATAATGGATTTCTTTCTCCCCAACCTAATATATATCTACACATTCCTTTTCAATATATGATAAATATACTTTAAAGCATTTCTTGAATATATATACAACTTACTATGCAATTTGCAAATTATAACTTGTAAATAATATACATCTGCAAATTTCACATTTTAATTTTTTACGATATTTCTAGGAAGCTTAAGGAATCAAGTACAGCTAAAGAGGAAGGTGGGACACAATGTTACATTTTTTGAAACAACTGTGAGACAAAAATGTATTAAAATACCAAGCAAATACAGTTCTTAAGTGATCTTTGACATAAGAAGATGTACCTATATAAAATCTGGGGGAAAAAAATCTTAGTAAAATTATTTAATTCTTTCATGTGGATATTTATATTTCCATTTTAACATGACTAAATACAAAATTGTTAGTTTTTTTTAAAAACTATACATCTACCATAAAAAAAAACTAACTTAATAATGTGAATTTATGAGAGAATTAGGAATACAGAAGTCAAAATTTGCACGAATTTGTAAGTTTTTGCACCCAATAATTCGTTAAATGTGTCAAACATAAGGATTTTCTAATGTATCCAAAAGCAAAAAATTCATGCATTAAAGTGATAAATTATTGCTCATTTAATTTTTTTCATTGTTTTTATTTAGAGCAAACCAATAATAGGTTCAAAATTGGAATTTCATTCTCTCTAATTTAATATTTCCGCTTATAGGCATGTTAATTTCTGCTCATGAGTAATTTTCACTAAACTAATGGCTTTAAGTTTAGAGTATTTATCTTCTTTCCATCCCTGGTTAAAGCTGCAGACTACCCCTGTTTATTACAGGTGATTTTCTTAAAATCCTATAACAGATTTGCAAAGCACAACTAAACTGTGTACAAGTTAGAATACAATGAAAGTGAAAGAGAATGGTCACTACATTAAAATATTTTTTAAAAAGGGTAGTTGATTTAAACGTAGCAATGAGAACATGTCTATAATTTGGGTAAAACAGGGAAGTAAAAATACAATTCTAGATTAAATTTATTTGCATTTTGTGTGACTATATGAGTTTTTGGTGAAAGAGGAAATAATAATTAGATTTTGGATGAAATTCTGATTGTTGGCAGAGCTTTGATGACTAGATAAATTTTTGCAGAGAAGAAAGATTATGAAAAATGAGATGTGTTTCTATTTTAATTTTAATTTTTAAAATTTAGCATTTTTTTTCTTAGCAGTTTTAATTTTTTTTAAATATTTTGAATTAACTTTTTCTTGTGAATTTTTTCTAACAATTAAAGACATAATTTCCATTATAATACTATTACATTACTTATCTCATGTCAAGTTGCTACATTATTCCCGATCCCAATTTTAAAATTGGTGCCATATGCTATTTCTTGTAGTCATCGAAAATAGAACATGGACAAGCTTTAAGAGAACTGGAAGAAACCTAATATCCCATTTTCCTCTTTTACCAAATTTAGATAATCTAGTTTCATAGCAGATGTTTGCAGAGAACAAACACAATTAGCTTTAAGACTAAAATAATGTTAATTATAAAACACAACTTATGAATAAAGATAATTTCATTATGAATAAAAAATGTTATTTTTAAAGCATAAAAATCGACATTTATTTAAAGAAATTATCCAAAACTTTTAAAATTTATACTTTGAAAAGTAAAATAACTAAAATATTTTAAATAATCTGGTGCTAATACTTTAACTATTTTAAAATGAAATTTAACAAAAACATTATGTCCCACTTTTTACTATTACCTAAATAAAAGAGAAACTATTTTTGTGTTAAAAAATGCTGAACAATTAATTAGAACAGTTTTTAATAAATAAAATAGATTTAAAAACTGGATTCTTCTAACTCATAATAATCTTGATTATTAATCTTATAAAAAAATTATACCCTTTTGAGCACTCTGTTTTACAGATTATTGTAAAAAGCAAAATCGATGTATTTTAAGACAATAGAGAGGGGAAAGTTATGAAGTTTTCTAAAAGTATCTGGAAGGACTACTTTTTTAAATATTATTCTATTAAATCTATTATTTCATATATTATAAAAACATCACAATTCACTCTCCTTTTTGTTTTTAAGTCATAATAGAGGATTTCATTTTTATCCACACAAAAAATATCTTACAGTTCTTGCTTCAACTATTCTTTCAATGGCAGGATTGTCTTCAATTTTCTTTCCAGCTACTTTTTGCTGCATCAGATATGTCAAATTCATCACATAATTTAAAAATGTGTGATTTTTGAGATCAAGAAAACTGATTCCCTAAAAAATGAAGATAACAGGATTTATTAACTCAATTTTTAAGAAGAAAAAGATTCCTTTTTCTTAATAGGAAAACATTTACAAACATAAGATATACAAGCATAATTTTTCATTATAAGAGAAAATCAGAGAACATTATTTACTACATAAAAATTTATCAAGTACTGAATTTTCATTTATCAGTTATGATTTTGAGAGAGATATAAATAAAAGATATTTGTGCATTAAACTCATGTTACAAATAAACTTTAGAATTAACTTTATGACATTGTTGGCACTTAAATGTTGTAGCAATAAATTTGAAGTCTTTGGAAATTAATTACTGAACCCGAATTAATCACAAGTATCCCATAACAAAAATTACGTTATCTAAAGTATGATGAAAGTAAATCACCCTAATCATTTGATAATATTATCCAAAATAATCCTGTTAATATTAATAAATAATTTTCTTGTCAGATACCTAAAAGCAGATTTAATTTTATTTATTAAGTTATCATACAGTTTATAAGCAAATGTAGATCAACTTTGCTTTTTTGAAAAACAATCGAATGATAAGAATGACATAAGACTTATCAAGCTGGCTTAAAAATTTCCTTACAACAAAAAGGATATTAATTTCTTTAAATAAGACTTAAAATGTAACAAATCAATATTCCACACAGATGTGAACCATAGTTAAGTCATGAATTAATTTCAAAGATGAGATTTAGCTTGCTTTCTATTATAAGTAAACATCATTTACCAAAAATTACAGTATATGGATAGTCGATTGTCAGCCATGTAAAATATAAACACAAACACATGCACGATTACATTAATTTAAAATTTTCCAAGAGTTTTCTAACAATAATTAAACATCTCTATTTTTGGAAAATGCTGCTTAAGACACCAAAACTCTATTTTATACTAACAAGTTTATAAAATAAATGTTTTTATATGATATACATTAAACATCAAGGCAATAATCTGTATTTTATTTAAGTAAGTATATTTATATTTTCTTCTATTTTCTCCAGTAAATTGAATACGAAGATATACCCTGTCATGGATATCATCAGGTGAGAAATTGTCAATAGTACAGGCTAATGGGACCACGTCTTTTTTTATTTTGCTCGTTGAAACAGAAATATCATCATCATTATCTGATAAAATTGCAGTAGAAGTTTGGGTCTTTTCTGTTTTTCCTTTTTTAAATTTCATAACAAATTTTTTAGGTTTATAACACTTGCAAAATCCCTGATTGAAAGCCCCTGTTGACTTTTTCTGCTGGTTTTTCTTCAAACAAAAACAACAGACATTTCTATAGAATATTTCATTTTTCTTTTCAATTGCAATTTGGTGCATTTTTCTAGTTTCTGTCAACTTCGGAATACGTCTTTCGGCAGGTAGATTATTTTTAATTTTATTTATGTCATCTTCTGTTACAAAAAATAAATGAATACTTGTATTAGATTTGAGTTTGAGAAAATAGGACTCAGCATCACAAATATCTGTCCCATGTGGAACTTAATCATCAGCAGCCTGTTTTAATGCTGCAGCAATACCGTCTGCTCCTCCTTTTGCTTGCCCACTTTCAAAAAAAAAATTCAAGTGCCTTTGGTGAAGTTATGGTCAAATAACTGTTCATTAAACAAATAAGTTTTTTTTCCTTTCTTTTTTGCTTATACTGTGTACTTGTTCCGTCCACATTTACATCGAAATAAATTTTTTAAAAAGTTCAATGTCATAGAAAAATTTATATCTGAACTGAAACAATCTTAACAGGGGTGTTTGTGGGACCCCAAAAAATCCCCTGAAGCTTTTACGGACTTACTACCGGCATTTTGGAGTTTCGAGAAGGGGGGGGGGAGAAATGAAAAATTACAATTATGAAGTATCGAATGACCTAATTATAAAAGTTCAATGAATTATTTTTTTTTGTAAAATTAATAACCATAAATTTTCAAGCATATAAACTACTACATTTTATGTAAATATTTTAAATTATCTGAATTAATTCTTTAAAAAAATTATCTAATTTCTGCTGCTTTTTTTATTTTCTGATGTTTGTGTGCTTGTCTTTCTTTTGTGGTGAACTTCATAATTGCAGGAAGGTTGACTTTTATTTTTCTCATTTATAGTTGAAGAAATTTCCTCGAGAACTGCACATGCAGAGGTAGAAACAGTTTTCTTTTCTGCTAATGTAGAAGGTTTTTCAGAGACTTTTATAGGTGACTTATCTGAAATACATGTTTTTAAGTCCTCTTGATATGTTTTCCAACTTCTGTTCCTATTCAGTAAGAGATCTTTGTGAATTGGATCAGTCATTGGATTTTTTGAGCCATATTTTTCACATGAGGTTTCTTTAGGAGCCATTAAATCATATTTAATAGTCTGCACTGCATCTAGGGAATCAATCTTAAGAGAGGTTCTATAGTCAGTGACAAGTGTATCCATTAAGTTGAATGCACTTTCCACTAATGGGCCATGGTAGCAGCTAAGGCAGGCTTTGACCAATTTAGCCAATGTAGGATATAATCATTTGTGAAATCATCTTTTAAATTAAAAACTTTACATAAATATTTATCAATTGTACACATGACTTGATTTCCACTTTCATCAGATGTGTAGAGCATTTCTTTGGTGATATTTATATCACTTTGGTATAACCTTATTTCAGCTTCCAATTTTGACTTTTCATTATCACTAAAAATATGGGACATAAAATATGATAATTTTTCGAAAGCTAATATTGTACTGGTTTTACCTCTTAGCTCTGGACCTAATGCTGTAAAACTAATTAGATATGAATTTTTAAGGGGTAATTTCTATTTCATATATTAGTATAAGTTTTCATCAGAGAAATTTGGAATTCTTTTGCTATTGGATGATTTTTTTGATAATTTCTTCAGGAGAGTGGAAGCTTCTGCACCAGTAAATATTACTTTGCTAGGTAGATGGAATTCTGGATTTGTAACATCAACATTTAATAAATCATTATAAGAGGTGCCCTCTATGTTTTCTGGCTTCATACAAAAAAGAGAAATTTTGCCATCAATTTATAAATAATGGAATGTATTAAATGAAGCATTGATTTTTTTTGTTTCAAATAATTTAATATATGTGTTGAACTCTGGTAATACTGCTGAACATAATGCCATATGCAATAAAGTTTTGTTTTGCATAACAAATAACCCATTTAGCATTCTTTTTTTCTGATCAATGACAAATAGCTAATACGGCGAAAAATCCCCCTTTTCTACTTATTGGAGCTGTAGCGTCAGCCTTATCAGCTAGATAATATCCTTCGAGCTGAAGGGCCCCTTTTGCTCGAACGGTATATCGCTCGGCTACTGGCTCAAACGTCGCAGGTTCGTACCGCGACCTTCACTTGCTACATTGGTGACCTTGACAACGCAGACTTTCGCAAAGTCGTGGCGCCATCTACCAGCCAACAAAGTCGTCGCTAACTCAACGCATCAAAGCCGCCTCTTAAGCCGTTGCTAATTCGACGCACCAAATCGTTCGTCTCCCGTCCGACTCACTGGTAGGGGAGTACTGTAGCGTCAGCCTTATAAGCTAAATAATATCCTTCGAGCTGAAGGGTGCCTTTTGCTCGAACGGTATATCGCTCGGCTACTGGCTCAAACGTCGTAGGTTCGTACCGCGACCTTCACTTGCTACAGAGCCAAGCCAGGAGAGATAAGACCTTTGAACCCAGAGTCACGTGATCGCACATCTGGTCGAACAAAGTCTCCCCCCTCCCCTTTTTTTCTGCCCCGCCTACTTGCCAAAAAGAATCCAGAAGAGAATGTCCGAGAATCGGGACAATGAGTGATAACTCGCAATAAGGAAAGAACAAAAAAGGAAGTTTTTTCCCCCTTTTCACGCATTATCACTGCCTTTGGAGAAAGAAAGGAAAAGTTTTCACCACACACACTGACCTTGTGTTTTCTGCTTTCAAAGCAAACAAAATTACCCTGATCAAAATAAATAATTCATTATTATTCCTACTTCCTTTTGAACGACGATCCCCGGAATTTCCGGGTATCAAAGTACAAAATCCCCGGAATTCCGGGGTTTCCCCGGAGCACAAACACCCCTGTCTTAATCAAAATATTTTTGGTAATATTATTTTTAAAATATATTTTATAAGCTTATTAAGTTTATAATTTATTTGTTAAAGTTTCCTGATAACATTTTGTATTCTTTGAAACAAATCTAGAAACAGATATATTACATCTGCACTATGAAAAAAAAACAGTAATATAAATATAAAAGGCCAGCACTTTAATTCATATAAATTTACATCAACATTTATTTTGAGTTTAAATCATTGATACAACACTATTCAATTAATTTTTACATTTAAGCTTCCATTCCTTCTTTATGTAAAAAACAAAATTGTTGCTGTAGGTCATGTCCAGTCTGTTACTTTTTATTGGTAACAGACCTGACAAATTGACTATTATTTATTCTTTTGATACCATGTTTACAATTTTTAGGCTTAAATCATTATGGCTTAAATACAGTTCTACTAGTAATTATTTTGTGGCAAGCATTTTAGATGAGCAAATTAATTAAAGTATTTAAACTAGGTAACTGATCTGACAACATAAAAAAATACTAACTTCAGTAGAATCCAAAACTTCTTTAAAACATCCTGTTAGCTTAACTTTAAACTTTAAAATGACTTTTGCTGCACAAGGCTTCATGAAGGCTATATTAAAAAATTGTGGCACTTATATGAAGTGATTTTGTAAATAATTAACTTTGGTAACAGACCTGACAATTCTCTCGGACAAAATAAAAATAATGTTTATTTATTAAAAAATTTGCTTGAATAAAAAAATATTTATAAATTTAATAAAGTACAAAATATGTATTTAAGCACACATATTTTGAAAACTTAGATTAAATTAGAAACGTGTCATTTATGAAAGAGAAATTTGATTTTTTCATTTTGGACAGCCATTATTTCAGCTCTTCAGTTTTTTAAAAAAATGGTATTAAATTTTTTTAAGGAATATATTTTTAATATTATACACAATTATCTCTTAAGGTATGTATTTCAGTATAAAATAAACTCGCAAAACACAGGAACATTATTTTCAAGATTTAAAAACAAACAAACATTCAGACATCAAAAATGCATTAAATTTGAAAATCACCCCTACGAGTCCTCACAAAGACTTTATGAAAATTTTCAAAAGTACCAATGCTTGTAGGCACAGACCCAAATCTTAATAAATTACTTTCAATAAAGTATATGTATGAAAATAAAGCATGTAAATTTACAGAATATAATTCACTAAAAATCCAATCTTTTAATAGATCAAAGGAATACAAATGGTCCAGATGATAGCTTAAAAGTGTATAGTGAAAAAAACTTCAATCATTATACAGAAAATTTTATATTTTGCTAAATGATTCAGCTGAAATACTGCAATAAAATTAAGGTGATAGACATAATGGCAAATTTTATAAATAAAATAATTAGTTTTTAATTTTCGAGTATAAAATGAAAATTGATTTAAAAAAGCGATTCAGAATTTTCATTTCAATAATAATAAAAAAAAATCTTTAATTTTCTTACAATTTTTTTAGTAATTTTGGGGGAATTAAATTATGATTAGTTCATTTGAAAAAACAGCTATGTGCACAAAGGATTATATCAAAAATTTGAATAAAATCAATGAATTAGAAATGCATCATATTCTTTACTAAATTTTCCGATTAAAGCTGATAACGTAAGTCAAAACTCAAAATAAATATAGATAAATAAATAAAATACACTTGGAAAGAGGCCAAATGTTACTTTTTCAGTTGGAAGTTCATCTTCTTGTATCCTGTTTAGCAACTTATGAATGGTATCTGAAACACCTGATGCCAAAATAGGAACTTCTTTTAAAAGACGAATAGTCTCTTCAACATCGTCGTTACTAATATCTTCCGTCTAAAACATAATCAAATTTTTCAGACATTTAAAATGAAAAGTGATAAACAATAAATAGTAACATTTATTTTAAATCTAATAAAATAAAATTTTAAATAAATTACTCACATCAATTGTCATCTCAGCCTCGTTTTTCATGTGTTTATTGTGATGAGAATAAATTCTATGATTCACAGAGTTAACCGGTATTGTTTCAATAGATGTAGAGCTGAAGAATGTTTTTAAAAGTTTATGTTACATGAAAATTCAGATTTTATCAATATTGCTTTTGATTTTAAAGTGCTCCTTAGACATTGACTCGCTTGTTTCGCACGCTTTCAATATTTTGGAAAAATTGTAAACATTATTTGTTGAGTTGTACAATGGATGACTGTTTTTTTTATAATTTAAAAAATAATTTTATTTATACACAACAACTAAACGATTTTAAGGAATATTTAAAAATCACTAAATTTTTAGAAACAAATTTTTTTAGAAGTATTTGAAAGGATAATGTAATATTCTAATTGAAATTGGGAAAAGATGAAATTATTAACTCCATCTTTGGCAACATAAATTTATGTTTGCAGTGTGGTCCGTCGTAAATTAAAATTTGTTTTGGAATTCCTCTTATAAAATTTAATAAGTTATTAAAAATAAATGGCTTCTTTATCATCTAATAGGATGATAAACAAGAGACATAAGTGGTGTTTTTCGTTTGCTACTAGGTATATTTTTTTGTATTTATATACATATCTCATTAATAGCATAGCCGACATTTCCTGCATAAATATCTCCTGTATAAATATATAATATCCTAATATAACGACTGGCCAAATTTATTTAAAAAGAAGGCTTTTCATTTTTTAGAAATCAAATTTAATAAATTTGTCATTGAAATCAATTGCTAATTGCTCAGTTTCTCACTAATTTATTAGAAGATATTTGAATGAAAATATTTTTAAATTTTTACCGGACGCATATTATAGTCTTTGTAATTAAAGTCAATAATTATATGCTATACCTCGTTGTAAAGACGGCAGTATGAATGTATTCAGTTGAAAAACATATCATTATCCATTTCAAGATAATTAATTAAACTATTCCTGTTTATATATAATAATTATTTAATGAATCTTTTTTTATATATAATGATTCTAATCTGATGTAAGAGCTAACATGAGTTGTATTACATATAATGATTAATTTAAGGAAGTACCTGTATTGTTTAAAAAACTGAGAATTTTGAAATTCTGAGTTCTTTTAACAAATGAATTATGTATTCTTATTAGAGAATGCATTTATTTCAGTAGAAATTATTAATTATTCTATACTTGTGATATATGTTGTTTGTATAAATGTTTATTAACAAATCATATTTTATAATGTTATGATAAATATAATATTTTTAAAGCATCTATGCATGAGTTATTGTTTGCAATTATTTTTATAGAAAATATGAGAAGAAATTGTGCAATTTAATTTTATATGGTATTTTAATGGAATCACTCTATCTAATAGATGAATTTCCCAGTGAATATAAAATGTGCAAGCAATTTTAATGCATTGATAAATTATATTACAGGATTAATTTTCATTGCTGTTGAGTGAATGCAGTTCTCTTTTTTTTTACTATGTTAATAGTTTTAAATTTTTTTATCTAGAAGCAGATACTTTCATTCAATTTATATTATTTATTTCGATTGCATTTTCATGTTCCTTTAGTAATGCTTATTTCACCTTAAAATTTTAGAAACTTTACACATAGAATTTAATTATATAAATATTTTGCGTAGAACAAAAGCTGAACGCCAAGGGGAACTGCCTGCTCCTCCTGGCTATAGTTCATCATTAGGGCAAGTTCATGCTGACTCTTGTCGAGAAACGGATGCTAATTTAATTGTAAAAGTAAGTACATACTGTCAGGTTACAATGAATTATAATAAATAAATAAACATGTAATTAATAATGATTTTTAAAAAAAAAAACAGTTTTAATATCCAATTTTTTAGATTAAAGCCTCACATATTTTTTTCATGCAAGATTGAATGAAAATATTGTATATTTTTCTCAACTTGTATGTTACATTTAAAAACAAATTCTTAATTTGTATCCTTATCTTTAACAATGGCATTTCTTAAAAGATATTTTCATTTAAAGGATAAATATTTTCAAAAATGAAATTGCTAGTAACTAACGCATCATATTTATGCTAATAGAGTGAAAAAGAATGTATGTAAGGATAAAAAAAAGTTGCAGTTTTCTGTGTTATACTGAATTAATTTTAATATTTGCCCATTAACTTAATATAAACCATTTCTTAAAATAATTTCTGTTTGAAAAAAATTATATACTAGCTTTCCAGCTGCCAAAACGTGATCAAGTACTCTAAAATCCTCTAAGACAAACTAGCAAATTTTGATGCCTTTTATAGTTAAAAGTTGTATTGATAATCTTATCAAATCCATTGCAGCATCTAATATTTTTAAGACTTAACAGTACAAAATTTCATTTAATATAAATATGAAGATTAAAATTTTTCTGATCACTTCAATTCTACTCTTTTAAATCGTGTATTTTTGTTTAACTGACTTAAGACTCTATCTTATTTATTATTAGGAAATATATTTTAAAGATTCTTTGATACAAGCCTTTACAATTTAGATCAAATTGAGATATTTTGTACATTTTTGAGGGATTATGCATATATCCAGCTTATAGCAATATGTTGTGTATTTTAAATAAGAAATTTAATTTGTCTCTCATAATTTATAAGCATTATTGATTGTTATTTTATGCAAGAGTGTTTAAAAGAAGTTTAAAAAAAATTTACATCTGTTTCACTCATTATATTTATAAATAAAAAAGAGCACATTTATATTTAATATATATATCTATAGTACTTGTAACAATATACTTTTTTCAAAAAATAGAAATCATGGGATATTGCCTTGGCTCCTTTGAAACAAATACCGATGAACTTATTTATTATGTATATGGCTGGCAATTCTATTTCTATTTTCCCAATCATGATGATTGGAATGCTGTTCTTGAGGATAGTAAAAGCACTTTTAACCATACAGTCCAGTAAGTATATATATATAATATTTTGTCTTTTATACTTACAATTTTAGCTTATAGTTATTTTATATTTACATTTTTTTATATTTCTATTACTGTTATAACTGTTAGAATAAATATTATAAACCACCTGTTATGCTAATTGATTGATTTCAAGTTAGTAAGTGGAATAATATCTTTTATCCTCTCCTCCCCCTCACATAATAGAATTTTGATCACATTTATAAAAATTGTGTTATAATCAGTTATTTTCTGTTCTATCATAGGTTCGACCCTTCATATTAGAGATATATGAAGGGTCGAACTCAATTATACAAACAGAAAATACCTCCTCTCAATTATACAAACAGAAAATACCATAATCATGCACACAAATACTGTATTCATGTTCTGTAAAGTACTTTGTATTCATGACTTACAATGTATTGATTATGATATTCATAATAAGTAGACTTTTGTGACCAATTAGTTTGGCATTGATATTACCTTTTGTTTCATTTAAATCACTTGGACATAGCTTCATATCCAGAATTTTATGAAATTGCTAGGCATTCAAGATATTTACTTTAATTACTTTATATAGACTCCATACATTTTAATAGAAACCTAATTCCATGAAATCAGGCATTTTTTTTAAAGTTTAAATATGTGTTTAACCTATCTTGTAAATTTTGTATTGTTGTAACTTACTTTTTTTATACATCTTGTAATCTACACAAATACTAAACTAAATCCTTATTTTTTTAGTTTTTAACTACAGACGAAAATTATGCTACTAAATAATTGATGAAACGATGAGAGTGATTTAAATTTCTAGGCAACAGTATAAATTATTAAAAATTTTAAAAAAAGTTATTTAAAATTTGCTGAATTTAAACAAGTGTTCACATGACTCAAATTGGTGCCATTAATTTTTTTCTTCTTTTTTTAAAAATTTGAGATGGTTTGAAGAATTTATTTTTGTGCGATAACATTTTCAGAACTTCTCATGAAAGAAAACCAAAACTCAACTAAATTTTTAATTAATTAAAATTTTTTAAAAGTGGCTTTGAAGTTCATGTTTTTAAGGTGCATTCTGTAAGATTTGATAGTTGTAAGTCATACTACTTGATCTCATGAGCACCAACACATACAGATATTCATTATCTTTATTCTATTAGTAGAGATAAATTAAAGATTTCTGTGATCCTGCTAAGCTATTTTTTTGTATTGGAGAATTATGACCAACTTCATGATAACCTCAGGATTTAAAAAGTGCATTTGGTATATATATATTTAAAAATACAGATTCTTAAGCTGTGGCAAACTGATAGTCTTGATTGCAAGATTGCTATGATCAAGGATAAGTTTGTGCCAAAAATATATAGTAAAGTAAAAAGTCAAAGTATATCAATTTATTCATAAAGATAAAAAAAATTCAAAATCGTCATCTAAAGATAATGGTTTTAGTTGAAAGGAAGAGAAAGAAAGTGTTTCTCCTCTTAATACATAATTGAAAAATAAGTGAATATGAGCTATACCATGATAACAAAAATGCTTTTCATTTTATTACATCTGCGTCCTTAGTTTTGTATGTTTTACAATTAAAGAGCGTGAAAAGTAATATATCAACTCCCTTAATATATAAATTTTGTTTTACTAAAATCTAGATAATAAATGAAAGGAAATTGATTTTTTGTATATGTTAATAGGAATTTTCTTTTTAACGCTATTATTTTGAATAAGGTTAAATTGTTGTTTCTTTTCCTTGTTTTTTACACTCCTTAAAATCATAATTAATTATAACTAGTTCATGAGAAGAATATATAAACAAATGAAAATACATGGTCTCTCCCCCCAGATTTGAGTAACCAGCCTAAAATAAGCACATTGTATATACTTTGATACACCTGTTTAAGTTAAAATGAGTGTATGGATTTAACTATTGATTGATCAGTTTCATCCATGTTGGTATTCTGGCTTGAGA
>JAOUZG010012867.1:0-11106 GCA_026289955.1 Argiope argentata
TTCTACACTTTTTGGAAACTTTTGAATTGCACCCGGCTAACAGAAAAGTGCTATGCAATCTTTTGATATTTATCCTATGCAGTAGAGACAATTTCTGAGCTGATGAAATATCATGGAATGTATGAAACTAACAAAATAGTGAACATAATATATCTCTAGGCATAGTCAATATAATAATATTGAAATATCAAATCTTATTATGTCAGTAGTAAATACAGAGGAATAAAATTTTGAATTTCACTTAGGATCTTAAAATTATGATATTGAAAGTTTGATTTTACAATCTGATTGCATGAACAAAGATCTGGATTTTATCAATTAAAGAATTTGTAACAATATTTCAAAAGATAAGATCAACTCATCAGTATTTACAAATAAACTCTTATAAACTTCAGTATGGAATTTGCTCAAAAAATTAAGGTAAATCTAAAAAACATAAAAATTACATTAAATACATAATACCTTTTAAAGGAATGTTCACTGTCACTTTCAGAGTCATCATCAGAGTTAATACTTCTGTTATGATTTATTTTTTGGATGTTATGATCATTTAGTGCATCCAATTCGGCAATTGAATTTTCTGCATTTTTTTCTTGTAAAGTATCAATAGAGTCAGAAACAGCAGAATTGGAAGTATTAGCTTTAATAGAACTTATGTGTAAACTAGAATGAAAGTTCTCACTCCTATCATTTAGAGGTGAGTAATAAGCAGTCTGATTTACATACATACCATTCTTTTGAATAGTTTCTACTGAATCGTTATTGAATGAAATTTCAGTTTTATTGAATAATTGACAGTCTTCATCTTTGGAACTTATCATAAGAGAATCTTTTTCAGGCTTCTCTGCAAAAGAATGCCTAAAAATATTATCATCATTATTGAGTCGAATTTTATTAATTTCATTAATGGTTTGTTTTGTAGTAGATGATATTCTAATATCTAAATTATTTTCATTTATGTCCATTTCCCCATTATTTGATTCACTTTCACTCACTTCAAATTCTCCTACTTCAGATGGTTCATAATCCAACTCATCATATAAAATATCAGTTTTATGAAAGCCTCTTAAGTTAGAATTTTGTTCTTCAGGTTTCGGACATGAAATCCACTCAAATTCAGAGCCTACATTTGTTGGGTTTTCAACATCATTCTGAGAAATTTCAATTTTTTCATTTTTATGTTTAGAAGAATTTTTTTTTATTGTTTGGTCTTTTGAATTACTTTGAATTTGATTATCAGATGTTATACAGAGTGAGTTCTGGGCTGTAATTGTACAAGATGCATTATTTGGAGACTGAACATCTTTATCTGATATATCAGAGTTTTCCATTAAGGAAACAATACTTTTTTCTTCATTTATAGTCAAAGAATTTGATTTAGAAATGTCACAGTCCAGAATATTTAAAGGTTGATTAGAGTTTATTTGAATCAATCTAGAAATTGAAACTTCTGCTTTTTCTACAGTCACACTACTTTTTTCAGTGGGTTGTTTGCTTTCAAATTCAACAGCTGAATCTTGTTCATAGTTAGAAAAAAAAGAAAGTTTGTCAGTTTCATTATTTATGGACATTTCATTTATCATTTCATCACCTCCCATTACACACTGAATGACTTTTTCTGAAGAATAACTTCGAACATCACAGATCTTCAGATCAAGATCCTTATTAGTCTGAAAGTTAGTTATTTCATCATTTGAGAAGTCAGTATCTTTAACTGCTGATAAAACTTCTGTTTTCTCTTGCTCTTTTTCTTGAATACTTTGCATGCAAATCCTATTAGAGCCGGGATTTTCTAAAATTTCATTTGAGCCAGTATCTAGGGTAATATCTGAAATATCTCTAATACTATGAGACTCTTCAAAATCTGATGTTGCAGTAATGTGTGCCATAACAGCTCTCAATTCTGAATCAGAGGTTACAGTTGCTAAAGATTGAGTAACTTCTCCTTCAGTGATTGGAAACAAATCATTAGCCATTATTGATTCACTCCATGAATTATCTGCTTCAGAAATTAAATAATTTGAATGAGATAATTTGTTGTTTGAAAAATCATTAGTACTTGAAGATAAATTTGATTTTTTTTTGTGACACTCGAAAAATTTCAAAGCATCAACAACCACTGAAGCTTCTAATATAGCAGGTACACAAGAACCACAATTGCAAGTAAAATTTTTAGATTTCAAACAAATAATATCATTCATATCACAAAATATTGAGCTAGTAGAATTTATCTTACAAAGGTTATCATCATTATTTAAAGAAACATGATTATAAATTGAATTGCAAAGTTCAACATTTTTAATACATATTTGATTAGAAGAAGTAGCATTTAGTTCTTTAACAACAGTTTGAGGAATAGTATTTCCAGAAAATGGCAATGCAGCATCAAAATTTGAATGGTGCTTTTTTTTTTCTTCGAGAAGTTTCAGATCATTTTTGGAAGAAGATAATATTGAAGATGAAACACACATTTTACTTGATACGTCAGAACTATTTTTCACAGGATAAGATGCAGATTTTAAAATTTTATTGTTTCCTTTGATTTTTGTTTTCTTTTGATAAGATTTAATAATCTCTCCATTTTCAGTCACTGGAATTGAAAGTTTATATAAAGAATGTGGATCAGTTATTCCAAACTCCAACCTCTTTAATCTGACAAATGGGGATAAAATATGAGTATTTTGTTTTGCACTACTTAATATTTGATCACTTGATATTGTTTCTTCATTAGATAATGAATCAATACTAGTTTTTAGACATTTTTGCATCTTTTTCACTCTTCTAACATATCTTTTCTTCTCCTTTGTATTGCTGATGACTGGTCGAGTGTAATTTTTGTCTTTTCCTGTACTCATCTTCAACTCTGAAAAATAATAGATATACATACATATAAATATATTATGTAATAAATTGAAGTATTCCTTTTTACTTCCTCTTAACCCAAGATGGCAATAAGAATATTAAAAATATATATATACTGTTTCAAAGGAAAGTAACTTAACCCACAGGTGTATATATGAAATCTTTTAACATCCTGTTAAAAAAAATTAATTGAATTTCTGAGTTTACAATATATTTAGGAGTGATTTAGAAAAAAAGGTATCATATTCATCCAGTACAAGAATTAGCATTTTAGTTTCAGTTAAATGTTAAAAATTAGCTCTGAACTATTACTAAATAATTGATTTTTATCAATATAACTTATATAAAAAATGATTTATAATGTAAAAGATTATACATGAATAAATAAAAAAAATCATAAAAATTCAGGAAGAATATTGATAAATTAAAACTCCTTTATTCATTATTATTAAACCTGTTTCTCTTTCTCTCTCTCTCTCTTAGACAGGCCAATAAAATAAGAATAACTATTCAATAATTTTAGGCAATATGGTTCCATAAATGAATGCAGTAGTAATTTTTTCAGTTCATTTTAAAATATTTGGTAAATAATTTATTTAAAAAACTACATTATAATCAAACCACTCTTCTTTGAAGACTTTTGTACCTTTCTGTTGAAAGAAACGGGAAATTTAATGTTCTTTACAAAGGAATAATGAAAATATATCCAATGAATTTAGTTACACAATTATGAACTGATTTTGCTAGTCTTGATTTGAAACTTGACAAATTCTATCAGATATTTTTTTTTAAAAATCAATATTAAATTCATCAAAATTAATTATTTCCATATGTGATTAGTTCTGTGACACTGAATTAGAATTTTGCTCACTTTAGGGGGGAAGGATTTTTTGTAGAAATTTTGATAGAGAAATTCATAAATATTAGTTGATGTAGCTCTATTTCATATTATTCATTTTTCAAAAACAAATTTAAAAATATTTGATTTATCTGATATAAAAAATTGATGAAAAAATATGAGCAAATGAGGAAAACAAATTAAAGACTGTGTTGTTATTTTAAACTGAATAATAAATATAGATAAGATTTTCATTAGTTTATTAAATTTAAAAAACCTGTCATATAAAAACTAATTTTGACATATATCTTCATCAGTCTCAAGCTAAATGAATAAATATTGAATAATTTTTAACTAGACTTTTTTTATACAGATCTCTTTTCTCAGTGTGTTAAAGGATCATAATTTCAAAAATATCAAACATGTAAGCACAATAAATGGTTGATATATCAGCCATTTATCTTATTAAAAATTATTTAGTTTTGTAAAAATATTTTTTATTCTAGCATTAATATCCTCAGATTTTGAAATTGATATGGTAAATTTAATCAAACATGACATTAAAACACAATAATATGAAAGCATTTTAAATGAGATTCATTTAAGAGAAATAGAAGTACAAACGTTTTATTTAAGAAATTTCCTACCGTCTTTATTATTTATATGCAAAACTACAAGAAAATAAAATATTTTTTTATTGGCTAATGAAACTAATAGTCTTTTACAAGTATACAACTTTTTTAATTAGTCAGAGTATCTATTAATTTTCACATTCCCCTTTGAGAGGTACTATCAAGTATACATATGGGATATCACTGGTATAGTAGCATTAAATTTTGCTACTGTAAAGCGGTGCTACTACAACAGTAATCAAAATTTTCATCCCTAATCCTTAGAAAAAAATCTTTGACAATTATGGATTAATATTGGAAAAAAGGTTTAGTGTCTGCAAAATATCAAATTGATCATACAGGAGAAATATATACATGACAGTGGCTGGCGTAAAACTGCAACTTTCATAAATACAATAACTCACCAAATGTTTTTCTTTAAATTTCGTGGTGAAATCATACCTTAGTGCGCCTGTTACTACGCCAAGGATGCCAAGGCGCCAATGAAGATGGTGGACAAAACAAACAATTGTACAAAGCAGTTACGGTCACCCCTTACTGCATCAAAATTTAGATATTTATTTTATTTCTATTTTTTTAAACCTTTAAGACCTTATCCACTTATTGAAAATAAATATCAACAGATGATTATTCACTACTCAGAACTCTGTATTCTCTAGACCAAATGTGTTGTCGATTCCCTCCTCCCCTCTTTTTGAGCCAAAATTTGATTATCCAACAATGGGTGATCACTTTCTGATCAAATGTTTTTCGGACACAGCAGCCGAGCCGATTATTGATGATTTCTGAAAGGTGTACTTACTGTCTGCCCATAAGGAGATCTCTGGCTGACAGTCGTCTATGTGTACGGCGGGCGTTATAGAGACAGGCGTCGATAGGGAGGATCCATTTCGAATGGGTGGAATCGAACGGAAGTCTGCGGGGGTATTCTTTATCTTGGCGAAAAAATGAAGCGATAAAAAAAACCTATTGGTTATTTGTCTTCTCGCTTTTACCGCAGTTGCTCGTATCTTTATATTTGCTTAGCTTACTTCTTTTATATTTTATTAATATTTCCTTTTGTTAATATTAACTGCATTTCATTATTTAATAATTTTTCCCTCTTGAATTTTGAGATCCTTTAAAATGCCTTTTCGATTTAAGAAAGGAGAGACTTTAAAATCACAAGCACGTAAAATCGTGCATAATGTTATATAATTTTGCTCGAAACTTGCTGAAAATTCGTATTGGGAAAAAGATGGGGGTTTTAGAAGAACAAGTAGATGAACTATAATTCAGATTGGTTGGAAGTACTGAATCGGATTCTGATTCAGAAGAAACGGAATCTTATCACTGTTAGAATTCTTTTAATACACAACTGTCACACGATCTCTGCTAGTTTTGCACTCTTTTAATAATAATTAATGTGTTTTATAAATAAAAAGGGAATTTTAAAATAGCTTTTTTTTGTTTCATTTCAATTAGTTTAATCGTTAGTTATAGAAGATGTAGAATTTTATTTAGTTGATTTCCTGAAGCTATGAAATTTATTCGATTCCTTTTTGTTATTTTCTATTTTTTCAGCAATGTGGTCTTATTTTCTGTTATTCAATATGTGGATAATCAAAAGTTTCAGCGTAACATACTTTTGATTATCCTTAAAATTTGATAAAATGTAATTGTTAATTTTGAGTTTCGAAAAATAGTATATATATCAAAAATAAATTAATTAATTTAATTTGGAGAGGTTTTAAGCATATTTAACAATGGATATTTTACTTTGTAACAGCAACCTTTTATAAAAATTATAAAATAATTACGATTATTACGTTATTACTTTTATGTTGAAGTAGGCAGATTACTTCGCGTTTGCTGCCGAGAATTTGATCTTAAGTAGTTACATAAATTTAAAACAAATAAAATGAAAATTAATTTTTTGTTATGCTGGATTCTACTTAATTTTTATTCTTGTTGTGCAGTCTAACGACTGCACAACAACTCTTAAATAATTATTCAGTTTCTATTTGATTTACTCTGTTCTTTCTATATTATTCTGATCAGGAATAATATATATTTTCAAAATTCCAAGGACACAAATGATTTTCAGCCCAGTGAATTATTTTTTGGATTTGCTTTCGAAAATTAAAGGCAATATATCAATACCGCCAACTAGGCGCTAAACGCGCCAACGTAAGAAACTTGAATGAATTTCTACCTCTGCGAAATGGACTCTTCCTGCAGTAACCTGTTTCTATAACGCCCGCCGTAAACATATACGACTGTCGGCCAGAGATCTCCTTATGGACAGACAGTACTTTACTGTGAATGGTCTGGATGTCGCCAATTTGTTTACCTTTCGTACCGTCAAATCAAACTACTGCTAATCTGTGCACGATTTTCTTTGGTAAACCCTGCGAGCAGTATATGTAGAAATGTATTTTTTACGGTGTATTAATGTATTATTGCGTATTGATGTATGTATTACGTCGCAGTACAAACAAGCTGACATATTTTTACCTAAAAATTATCTTTTGTTCTTGTTTCTGAAACCAACCCAGGGCGTAGTGCCGGCGTAAGGACAAGAAATAATGCATTCAAATATAAATTAATGAATTAAAGAAAACCTAGAAGGAAGATATTTATTATGCAATTTTAAGTGAAAGAATTAAATTATAGAATGAATAGTGGAAATAGATTGATAATTGAAAAGCGTAAAGATAAAAGGTAAAGTACGAAATTGTATTAATTATTAGTAAAAAAGTTGATTAAAAAATATCAAATCCAGAGAAAGGGATTAAAAAATATTACTCTATTCTCATTTATTAATGTTTATCTGTAAATTTATTTTCTTAAACTGAACTTTAGTAATTCCATGCTACTGCATAATTTCGTTAACATAACTGTTATTCACCAAAAAAAATGTGTTAATAATGGCATTATTTCCAGTGAAACTAGAGAAATATTCCGTAAAAAAATAATTTTGAGTTCGTTATTTTTATTTTAAAGTAAACCATTTCATAATTCTGTATTGAAAAATAATGAAATCCTTAAAATATCTTTTTATTCCATTTGCATCAATGGATCCTGGAAAAATTCCTAACAAAAGATAATGCAGAATAAAATGTTTCTAAAAAAATAATAAATAGTGCGGCAAATACAATGTATGATTGATAAATTTATAAATTTTTCCACATCGCTCCACTTTTGCCCAGGTACCAAATCTTGTAGTATAAAATCGTACGATATTAAATGATATTCCACAATATTTCGAATATTGGTGAATACCGTACAATATTTGTTTACCATTAGAGGGTTGTTGTAAGAGGACAACACAGAGCATTTAAAATGGTTTCTTCCGAATCAGAATAATGATAATAAATTGATCAGCTAAAGGAATTATTATTATTATGTGGCCTACCAAATCGAAGATCGTATTCTATGTTGGAGGAAAGATCGGGAAGTAGAATTTTCAGAAGATTCTTCTAAAAAATACAATCTAATATTTTTCTCCATAAACTTTTACTTTTAAATTAAAAAATGGCATTTAATTCATTTTTTTTTCTAATCTAATCCAGGCATAAAACACAGCCATCGATTTGATTGACCTGTGCTAATCTGGTCACTGGTTTTCAATTTTCCCTCCAACCCAAGTAGACATCTAGTATCATAATATTGTACAATATTGTGCGATATTATATGAAATTAAACAATATTCTACAATATTGCTCAATATTTGGGTGCTACTAGGGAAGAAATGTCACTGACTGATTATACCCTTTGGGTATCAGGAGGGAAAGACGACGCTCTATGTCAATGGAAGAAGAAGTGGTGGAATGTTTATGGCCCTACTTCCTACTTTAGATGGTGGGAAATAAGGCCGCCTGTACACACCCTGATTTGAGAGAGTCGATAAAATGTTTCAAATTGAATTCTGCATCCACAATTTATTTTCTAACCAAGGATTTTTTAGAAGAAAAAAAATCGAAGATAGATTGGATTAAAAAATTATTTTGCGTAATAATCTATAATTTTAATGAATTCCTCTTAACATATCAGGCGAATTAAATTCTGTAAAAACAAAAAGGACTTTCTTTTAATATATTTAAACTGGTTAATTTTTATTTATTGCTCATGAGTAATTTTTATCAAGAGTACTCAATTTTTTAATGCAAGAGATGTCTAGAGGATTAAAAGTTTTACGAGTATTTGCGCAATATTTTACGATCTAGGTAATTATTAATAATTTCCACCAATTATATATAAATTAAAAATGAAATTACTCGAGAGTGAAATAACCAGCAATTCCTCCCCCCTTTTTTATAAAATACTAGCCGTTTGTGTCAACCAGGTGATTCCATTATTAATGATTGTGAAAAATTTTGCTTAAAGATGTATTATTATTATTATTTATTTTGCCTTCCTGACTTCCCATGCTTCCTCAAGAAAATTATTTAAACATTGATATATCAATGTTTTTACTGTTTTAAAAGCCTTGCATCGCTCAATTCTGTGCAGTGCATTTCCTTATTTTTCTACTCACGAATTTATACATTTAGTTTTTTGATCTGAATGTCACTATTATTTGATTCTGTAGTTAAAACTTTCATTGTCAGAAAGGAAAATTTTATTAAAGCTATCTTTCATACTGGGAACTAATCAACATAGAAAAAGAAGCTAAATCCTCCTATTTTAATCGCAAACTATGTAGTTAAATATGAAATATTAATTGCAACAACGAAAACGATTTGAATTTCACTTTAAGTATGAAACTGAATGTTACAAAACATACTTAAGATATTTTTTAATTGATTTAGAATAGAAAAATAATATAATGTTTTGAATTTTAACATTATCTTTTTATGTGAATGCAAAAGTTATCATTGAGACAAAATATTTCCCAAAGCTGTAATGTAAAAATTCATTCGTTTTTAATTAATTAAAACTCTAATCAAAATATCAAAAAATAATCTCCCTGAAGTGTGCATTCCTTCTCGTCCAAAATACAAATATGGCAATTTAAATAGCTCTAGCCTGGTCTGTAGATTATCTCAAAAGACAAAAAAAAATTATTATTAGAAGAGATAGACATAAAAACCGAAATCTCAAAATTTTAGTAAAATGCTGTAGCATCTAAAAGAGGATCTTCGAATACTTACAAATGTTATTTATGAAAAGTGTTATGAAAATCATTCTCAAAAAACTATTATTTATTTATTTATCTTGGCAGAATAGTTATTATTTTAATCCTACTATTATATTTATTATTTTTTAATTAAATCACTCTTAGCAAAGAATTCAATGATCCTTATAAGTATTAAAGTAGCTACAAGAAATTACTCTAAATTCTCTAATTATAATAAAGATCATCAAAAAATCATTTTCTTAAAAAAAATTTAAAACTTAATTTTGAAAATTAAGAACTGCGAAGTATGTAGTTTGATAACGGTCAAATTTATTTGGAACGAACGCGTTTAATTGTGACTATAACTTTTTAGCCATTTTTTGAAGTATTGATTATCGGAAGATATACTATTAGACAAATAGGATTGTGAAACTTGCGCTCACTTATTAAAAAGTATCTTTTGCGCTCACATGATACGTTTACTGGGATTTAATTATCTTTAGCAGGAAAACTTGGCGTGCATCTAGAGGGGCAATAGAGAATACACATTTCTCGTATTGATAAGAGAATGACTGTTGATTGAAGGTCTTTTTTTCTTGAAATATTCACATTTTTTCTGACGGTAAAATTGATAAATTCTCTCTAAGAATGATAGGATAATTTTTGAAAGTTGGTTTTAGATTAGATACTCGCTGTATTAGATTTTTTTCCTCCGTTATTTGGACCTGATTTTAAATATGAATAACAGTATAGAAGTTTTCGAAACACCAAAAGGAAAACTATCAGTTGTTTATAATGGATATCAATATCGAAAATATCTCGCCTTGTAGCCTTAAAAATGTGGAAAAATGGTGCTACATTAACGAAAAGCCCAAAGAGTGTAAATAAAAAAATGAGTTCTTATTCAAAATTTTCTATAGAAAATAATGGTTATAAAAATGCTTGAATTACTCAATTGAAATTTTCTAAAAACACACTGACAACAGCAAAAAATCTTGAGACATTATTCTTAGGATTTATTTCCATAATAGATAAATAATAATAATAATAATGAATTAAAAAATACATTTTATGCAAAATTGTTCATCAAAATATATGAAATATTTTATAAATATTAACAAAAAATTTTGTTATTTTGGAACGAAAATCATGTAAATGGTATCTATTATTTAATAAATTATTGTCAATTAAATTGTGGAGTTTTTATTAAATTGAACTCTGTGGTGGAACACTAACATTTATTATAGCCAAAATGTTGACAGTTAAAATCACTGATTTAATCTTTTTTTGCCATATTATTTTTTAATTTGTTTGTCCCCGCCTCCTCATACTAGATTATGAACCTTTTTGCTTCCTCTTTCTGTTTTTGAAAGAGTAATTTCATTCTGGGGGAGGGTTGTGACTTAATAAGTGCTTAATCAAGCGAGTGACATTTAAATGAAAAATATCTTTAAATGTTTCAAAATTCTAGAATTTTTTTAAAAAAAATTAGTCTTTTTAAATGTAAATAAGTGTTATAATCAATGTATGTTGTGTGTAATGCAAGACGCATTTACATTTATAATATTCAAATATGAGATTTTTTTAAAACATTTCTTTTTCATCTTTTATCCATTTGAATTAGCTGCGGTAGATCTTGGCCTAATCATTTAAGAACAGATCAATAAAATTTT
>JAOUZG010012877.1:0-29679 GCA_026289955.1 Argiope argentata
ATGTCGTACTCAATCTTACCAGCTGAAATGTTAGATTTTGTGATATTCAATGCGTTAATTCAGAAAAAAGTTTTTGAATTTATAGAGGTTTTGTTAAATTTAAGAGGTTTTCTTTCAAATTCAAATCTTACGGTAGATAACAGAAGATTACAGATATATTTAATAAAGTCTACGGAATATCGTACAGTTTCCATAATATTATGTACTCAAATAGTATTGGTTATTATCAAAATTTGAAGCTTGAAAATATTTTGTTGAAGAAACTATCAAGACTTCACGACGCATAAAAATTTGATTGAAAAATTTCAAAAACGCTCCTCGTGAATCAACTGGTCGCTTTTTTGTTATTTACTTAAAGAAATTGAAATTTAGAATAATGAAAAGTGCTTTACCTTGGAACTTTTTCAGCTCATTCGCAGACAAAGAAGGTTTGTAAAATGATCCGCAAGATGCAATTTTAGGTTTAATGTGTCATCAACAGGTAATTAAGGCAGTCAAATATATTCCATCGGGATGAAACATCTGCGCACTGTAAGCACTTTGTCGACGAAATTTTGGCAACTTGGGTATTTTCAGTCTAGAGGCAGCCTCCACTTTCCAGCATTCAAACATCCGTAGTTTCATAAGTTAGAATTGAAAAGAAAGAATTAGCCACATATATAACAAGCATTGGTGCAGGTGTACGATAAATTAAAGTTCAATTCAAAAATATATAACATTTTAAAATTTCTGTATTACTCAATTATTAGACTTTAGAAGAGACAGAAAATAATTGCATATCTCATGGGGGGGGGTCCTTCCTTTACCGGTGGTATTTTTCCGACAGTATTATATTTTGAATGAATAAGAACATTCAAGGTTTTACACTCTTTCGGGTAGTTGGGTCAAGATACGGTTAATCAAGACAAGATATCGGTTGTCACATCCTAGATATTCAACTTGCAAATACTTTCGTAATTCATAATTTATTATCTCATACACTTTTTGTTTCATATCTGTAAAATTGTTGATGTCTATATCGATCAATCCTTTTTCTTTTGGAACATCCAACTCATTAGACGATGATAACTCAAATAAAAATTACAATTTTCTATGCGAAAACAGCTGGGATATTGTCTACATGTAAACAATACGATGTATTTTGTTTTTATTTCCATTAAGTGCGAATGTGAACTATTTCTTTTGGTTCAATGGGTCCAAAAGATTGCAGACATTTACAATTTTCACTAAATTTGCAAACCCAATTTGATTTATTTTATGAAATTTTGATTTGTTGCATCAACATATCCAGGAATGGACGATAGACTACCAATCCGAAGATTTGATCCAAAATAAGATAAGTATCTTATGATAAAACTTATATATTCTAATTCCATCCATTTAGCAACAATTTTCATTTTTAGGTTTCTAAAAGTTTGATTTTAAAAAAATGGAAACTCATCTCCATCACTTCAACAAAATAGAGCACTGAAACATACAACTTTTTTAAAAATCAGGAATTACAGTGTATGCTTATGTTCATTCATAAAAAAACAAGGGAAAATAGATATGAACTTATTTTTTTAATACGGCGTCTCATTAATATAATTTGTATTATATCGATATTCAATTTTCCCTGGATTAGCCAAGTGATATAAAAACAAGACGGATAAAGCCTGGTGAACACCCTCATATGTATAAATCAATATCTGGATGGGTTTTAAAAATAACATGAAAAAGCTTTATACATTTAAATGCATTCAGATTAAATATCTTATTTAACAAATAGTAAGTTTGTTAATTAGTTAACGACGTATGAGAGCAAACTACCTTAGTAATTTGATTTTCACATACGGCGAATTTGCATTTCCAATCAGGAAAAATATCATTAATAGCATATCATTTAAATTCGATTGACTCATAAAAGGAATTGCACTTTGAAATTTTAATCTTTATCACATTTATTGAATATTTGATTCTTTTAATCAGGTAATTTATTTAATACACATTTGCATGTTGATCGTTTTATAAGGATATTTATCTATGAAATTAAAGAATTCATTATTCAAAAACAATTCGTAAGTTTAGGGGATAGTTTACAAAAAGTGACTATTTTAAAATAGAAAAAATATCCCTGTATATTGAAGATGACATCAAATAGCTTGTTCAGTTCAAACATCACTTGCCACTGAAATAAAATAAAAAGAACTTTTAAAAAGACATTTTTACTTTACCACACAAATTAAATTATTATTTACTATAATTTGATTACACAGGAGGATTGTAACAGGCATGTAAAATTGGGGAAATTATTATTTGAGTTTTCTTTGCTCAAAGGAGGTTTGAATGATTCCAGTCTTTATGAGATAACAAACTTTAATGTAAATAAATAGAATATCACATTAACTCGGCGGGAGAAGATTGTAACTAAAAAACGGTATTTTGAATCCTCTGTTATAATGAAATTTCTATTTCACTGATAACAAAGTATTAATAAATTCAAGCTTTAAAGATTTTTTTCTTCATAAAAATTGAAATAAGTTCTAAGAATTTTTAATACAACACTTAGATTCAAATAATCTGTTTATTTACACAGAATCACTAATAAAAAGAAGTTTAAGGATCTTCTCATTTATATTCCATTTTCGAAAAAGCACCGTATCAAAATTCAAATGAAGTATTTAATCGCTTTAAATATAATTTTTGTAATCATTTCACTTGGTTATTTAATTATATTTTTGCAGTCTCATCAGCTGCTTAATATTGAACTAACTTTGAGAAAAAATGCAATTTTAATAAATAAAGACTTCGAGAAACTTTCAGCAATTCCAATGAATTTCCTCTCAATATAGGGAACAATTATGTTCGAATATTAATTATATCAAGGTCGTTAGCTTAATCAATCGAGTACTGATTTTGCCCTTTTTGTATAGATAACTATTTCTAGGTGAAAATATTATATAAATACTCAATTATCAATTTAAAATAATGAACTTTATTTTCTGCAAACTTTTAGTGACTTTTTCCTCAATTTATTTGCTTAATTTTAAAGACTCCAGTGAAAGGAAGAGCACTTCAAAGTATTCCAGATGTTGGATAAGTGTTGAATTTGAAATGGAAGAGATAAAATTTCGTTAAATTCGAAAACTTTTATAAATCGCTGAAAATCAAACATATCTTTAAAGATGTATTACAAAAAAAGAGCGAATCCTTCAGCAATGTAATCTTGGGTGTGCGACAGAATATTTTTTAGTAACGTATGCAGTAATTTGAATAATTATTCAATAAACGTTTTCCCAATTCATCATAAAACTCCGTTTTAAGTGTTGTAAGCAGTATTTTATTTCAATTAATAATTTTATTTGTATAAACACTTATGATGTCACAATTTTTTATAGTCCTCCGTTCATATAGAACATTTTCAGTTAACCTACTTCAACTATCTAATGTTTCAATCTTCGATCAAGCCTGAAAGGTTAACACTTTGAATTATTACTATTTTATGACAATCGACTAATTCATTATTTCACATAATTAGATTTGGGGAAAGTCCAGTCTCTGATCGGTGCCTTTTCTTCCATACGATCGATAATACGATCTGAAATCGCACATTTTTGAAAATTATTGACATCAAAAGTTTCCCAGTGCAATCAGTTTTAATTGCAAAAGAGCGGGACTTTTTATAGATAAAAGATTAATGCCCCAAGAATATTTTATTAAATACTAGCTCATACACGACACCTTTTGGGCGTAGAAACAATAATTTTTGGATGAATCATTTGAAATTCAAAATTTCTGTTTTGTGTAGTTAAGATTAATAAAAAGAATAATTTTTATTTTACTATGAGCAATAAATAAATTCGTTGAAATTTAAGGATAGGATTTAAAAAAAAGAATTTAACTTTTCCCATTAATTTATTTCGCAGAAATTTAAATTGAGCTTGTATGAGAACAGACGAAAAATTAGTTTCCATCAATGTATAGCCCTCACAGTGACAAAGTTAGCTATTACTGCAAACTAAAAGTATAAAATATTTGATAATATTTTTTGTATGAAATACGATATTTTCTAAATATATAAAGGTTAGAAAAAGCTTTTTATTATTTTTTAAAAGTGCTATGTCATTATAGCTCATTGAAAACCGTCCAGTGGTACACACTTTTGATCACCAAGGTATAAATGAACCAACTTAGTCGGCTAAATTAAACGGTCTGGCCTGTAGAACGCATACACACTTTATTTATAAAAAATGGTGTGTGTATAAAAGGGTTTTTAACTCATGTCTCAGAGATAATACACTATACGTATTGAACAAAAAAGTGGTATAATTTAATACCGATTATTCAAATTACCGAGGTTAAAAAATGCTGGTACAGTTAAGCAATATATAATCAACCGCAAAATGAAATATTCTGCAATAATGCGTTACGAAAATAATAGCTGGATCACAGCCAATTATTTTGACCTTTGTGTACAAGTTTGGACAATGATATATCAATGTAGGGTCTTTTCCATGGGGCAAACTCAAAATAAGACCACACTCAGTGGCGGGTTTGTAGTGTCGGAGGCCCGAGGCACAATTCAATTTGAGGATCCCCTCCACTTCAGTTACATTTATAATATGCACTCTTTATGCTTATTGTTCACTCTGTTAAGCTATGTAACCGTTTTTTTTTCTGTGTGTGTTAAAAAAAGATCGAGGGTGAACCTAGGTACATAAAATTGAAAATTAAAATCGATTTTTTTCATTGTACTTGGTAGTATTTAAAAGGATGACGAAGTTCAGAGCGTGTTAAGGCTGTTCAAAAAGAATAGATGCCATTAGTGCAATATTTTTCAGAGATACATGCCTAAAATTTCATTATAAACTAAATCAATAAATATAGAATGGAGCTGTGTTTTTTGGGGGAATAAAAACATTTTGGTATTGTTTTTAAACGTTATCAGAATCAGCTGATATTTAATATTTTTAAATTACAAGTAGTTCATTCTTCTCTTCCGTTCTGAGATTGCTCATTAATTTCTTCGAATTCACATTTTGCTTCAGCTCACTCATCGGCTTTTTCTTGTGCTTATTCTGTTTTAATTTTTCATCTGTCTTTTAAGGTTTGCTTCCATTCCATTTCTCTCGTCAACTTCTTCTAATTCATTTTCAACTTCAGCTTGTTCAAGATTTTCCTTGTGCACATTTTGTTGTTCAACTCGCTCATTAAATTGTTAGAATTTATATTCTACTGCAGCTTTTATAATGTTTTTTTCATGTTAATATTCAATTTCAATTTGTTCATAGATTCTTTTAGGTACACATTCAAAAACACGAAAACAATAACGAAAATTTATTTTAAAAAATTATGCTTACCAATCTTTGCATTGGTCAAAGGTCAAAAACAGAAATGAATTCCTTTCCATAAAACAAATCCTATTACATAAGTCATTATTACTCAAGTTATTATTACACAAGTAAATATTTTTCAAACGTGAAACGCTAAATCGCCAACAGGATGTTTTGGAGATACTAAACTCCTTGAGCAAGGATCTTCTAACCAAGCTCACTAACTAAAATGCGTCCTATGTCCTATTATACAAACACGTTCATGCCTTGAGACCTTGAGATCCATTCCTGAACTTCATAGGGTCTCAGTGTGCTGGAGGAGGTAATATATTTTTCTATCTCTTTAGTTTCGTACAAGATAAAAGACGTAAAATGCCTCACCCCCTCCTGGTTGACTTCTTATCTCTCATTCTCAGAATAGTTGGTTTTTCAAGGGTACTGATATTGCGTGATTCTTTGATTGATATGAACTGGGAGTGGTGATAGGTGAAATAGGAGTAGAGTGTAAACATGAAAGGTTTTATTAAAAAATATCATCCCCCTTTTCAAAATTAAAATTGTTTTAAAACTGACTTTTGAGACCCCTTAATTTATGACGCCCGCGGCGCGCGCCTCATGCGCCTGTCTGGAAATCCGCCTCTGACCACGCGTTTTTCTTTTGTATATTTTAATCCATGGACACAGGACTACTCCAAGATGAAGAGAAAAACAAGTATGGGGCTAGTTGTCCTTTTTCTGAACACTCAATTTCTATTATCCATCAACTTCGAAGTTTCAAATATCCAATTCTCAGCGTCTCATTCTCTCGTTTTTTGCGCTTCCCTGCTTTCTTCTCTAATCGTACAATAGTGCCATCTGCAGGTGACTCGTGGAGTGAGAGTGCGGTCTAGAGGCTGATGACACATCAATGATGTCCAATCTTCTCAACTTCGAAATTTAAAGATACAACTAGTAAAACTAATAGATATTCGACGACATTTCGTACTAAGCAGTGTGGTATTTTCTCTAGAATATCTCACTATAAGGATCATAAATTTTCGAATGAATTATTGCTGGTTCACACGTTCTTTTTTAAGACTACGTATATTACTAGGATATATATATATATATATATATATACCTCAAAATGTGTGTGTTTTGACCTCTACAAGCCAAACGTTTCACTTACTGTTAACACATTTGGTAACTAAGAGGTTTTCGAGGTCGAAAATGTGAACCTTGGAGATATTTTTTAAAATTTATTTATTAGAATTGATTATTAGCTAAAAATTAAGCAAAATTTTCATTCGAAAACGTCCGAAAATATTATATTCAAATCAAGTATTATATTTAACAAATATTATTTTTTATATGAAGTTGAAAAAATTATCTATTTGACAATACCAATATTTTAATTAATAAAAAAAATTCTACCTTTAATAAAATTTTTGAAGATTATTTAAACCATATTTTTCAACAATTTATTTCGAGCAAAATAAAAAAATAAAATTTTACTTACACAAACACGTTAGGCAGATATGGGGGAAAAATACCTTTTAATAGAAGAGTGTTGCCTTCATAATAACAAAAACTAAAAATTAAAGATTAAAGTAATTCTTATTACAAATTAAAGCTGTAAAAGTGCAATTTACATCATGTGTCTGTAAGAAATGAAATAAATATGAAATGCCATATCTTTATATATTTATTTTTTCTTTGCATGAGTATATATCTGAACTTCTAAAAGGATGGATCGATTCAGAAGAAATTTTTTGTGTGGGCTCAAGTGGATTCAAAAATGGTTTAGATTCATAAAAATTTTAATTAAAAATTAAGTGAAACCCAGACGTTTTTTGCTATAACTTCCGAAAGTATCTTATAAAGTTAAAATTCAAAACAATATCTTTTTAATGATATCAATTTTCTTACCTAAAAATTAGCTGTTTATTCATAATAAATGTTTAAATAAATATTTTAAACATCTTTTTCAACAATTTATTTCTTGCAAAATTATTTAATCTGCAGGAGCATGGCAAAAAATTATCTTTCATCAGCATGTTGTCATTAGTTTTCAAGAACTCTGAGGAAAAATAAGCTAATTCATTAATAATTTACATATTTATATAATCAGGAATTAACTGCTAATTAATTCCTGATTATATGAATATGAAATAAATAAATATGACATTTTCTAAAAAATAATTGCAAATTAAATTTTTCTACAATCTCTTACATTATCTAAATTATTAATTCAATATATCAACTTCATGAAAGCAATCATGGTTTAACTCACGAAGAATGTCTATTCAAATCTGGCCTCAGACACCAATTCGTTGATCTTTAGTAATAGGCATAAATACTGTTTAGTACTACTATTAAAATGGTCTAAAGGAAATAAATAACTATATTTTATGTAATTTGGTTCAATCAATGTTGGTCTAAAGGAAATAAATAACTATATTTTATGTAATTTGGTTCAATCAATGTTCCAATAAATTAAGAATTTATAATTTTTTGATTGCTCTTTGAGTCTTACTTAATAAAATATTCTTGAGGCACTAATATTTTAAATAGAAAAGGTTGCGCTTCAATGAACTAAACCAATCATTGAAATTGACTGATTTATGAGAATTTTAATATGACTATTCTATAAAAACGTACAATTTTAAACCTTCTCATCTACCATTAAAGTAAAATATGAATTCCGGAACAATCAGTGCTGGAATTTTAATTAGATTTATAATTAAATGAATGTGTTTTAGATTGTGTGTGTGTATTGGTGATCTACAGACCAAATCATATGATATAGAGCTATCCAACTTTGTCAATATATACCTTGTAGGTTGAAATATGTACGCTGGGGAGAGGTGTTTTTTAAAATTTCCATTCATTAAAAATTAAATAAAATAAAATAAAGTTTTAGCTCCTTTTTTCCGCGATGAAATCCAAAAATATTGCAGCCCAAAACTGATTTTTAAATTATCTCAAAGTTTGAAAAATTACCATTTTAAATTACAGCAATGTTTTAACAATGAAATAAATAATTATGTGTTATATTAAATTGAGTCAATATATGCTGAGTAATTACAAATTTATAATTTTTACATTTAACCTCCCCTCTGTGAATCATACTTAAAATATTCTTAAGCATCTAATATCTAAAATAAAAAAGATTTACACTCCAGTAAAGTACATCAGTCTTTAAAGCTGACCGGTTTATGAGCATTTCAGTATCACTATTCTATATAAATGGACGATATTAGATCACTTTATCGACCTTCTCAAGGAAGCTAACCACCTTCTAAGATTTCTCAAGCATGATTGACCTAGATTAAGAAACTGTTCATTTTTCTGATATTGTAAGATTCAAAACGTAATAAATTGGCCAGACTTTATTGCAAAAAAATATAAAATTATTCATTTAAAAGTTGAAGTGACAAGATAAATTCACAGATATGATTCCTTAGAACAAAAGGACTATCTGATATTTGAACTACATAATTTTTTTAATATTATAAACCGAAAAATTAAAATATTTTTAACAACATATATATACTATTAAAAATAAATCTAAAAACCAAATTTTATGAAGAATACGTGGAATTTTTGCTGAATAATTTACACTGTTTAATTAGTTGGCTTCATATCTGACAACAAAGGGCCAAAATGAATTGAAACGACAAAAATGGCCAATCTTATGCAGTTTTACTAAATATTAATCAAAGGAATGGAGGACTATAGAAAATTGAGACATAATTGTTTTCTGAACTACATTTATTAATCCAAATGAATTAAATCTTTTGAAAGTGAAAGTGAATCCCATGCTCAAACAGAAAAATATTTATTTAATAATTCTTGGAATTATTGCATACATTATTTTAAAAATATTTTGTCTTACTCATAAGATTACAAGCTGAAAGGCTGTTATTATTATGATTTGAGAGTTATATACCACAATTTACTGAATATTATAAAGCTTCCATAATAGTATGAATTACTATGACTATCAAAATTTGAAGATTAAAAACATTTTGTTGAAATTATTAAGACATCACGGAACATAAATATTTCATTGAAAAATTCCAGAAGGGCTCCTCATGGATTAGCTAGTCTCTAAATGTGACCAATTCATTCATTTATAACTTTAAATTCTTATAAAAATTTATTTTTTATTTATAAAATTGATAGTAAAAAAGTTAATTATTTATGACATGTGAAACGATACCCCCCCAAAAAAATTAAAAACATTTAAAATTTAATATCGGATTGTTTATTATAAAGCATGAGAATCAGTAAAGATGTTTCGCGCATTTATCAGTATGCGGGTTATACGAGAACCGATCGTAGAACGGCTACAATTTGAAACTGAAAAATCAAAAAGAGAAAAATTTTGAATTATAAAAAATTATTTACCTTGAAACTTTTACAGCTCATTCTCAAACGAAGAAAGTTTGCTCGATGATCCAGCAAGATGAAAATTGAAGTTTTATGTGGTATCAATAGAACAAAGATATTTCCCAACTTGATGAAGCATCTTCGCACTTCCAGCATACAAACCACCGTAGTTTCATAAGTTTGAATTGAAAAAAAAAAGAATTAGCAACATATAAAACAAATATTGATGCAATTCTACGATAAGACGAGGTATAACTCAAAAATATATAACATTATAAAGCTTTTGTATGACTATTCAGTTATCAATTTTTGGAAGCGACGGAAAATTGCATATCGCAGGTTCTTTCCTTCCTTCACAGGTGGTATTCAGGGGAGAATATTATATTTAAAATAAATACGAATATTCAAGGTGTTACAACCTTTCAGGTATTCGGGTCCTCATGCGGCTGACCAAGACAAGGTATCTGTTGTCACATCCGAGATATTCAACATTCCAAATACTTTCCTAATTTAGAGTTCATCATGAAGTACGAAATGCATTCTCATTGCCCTTTTTCGTTGATATCTGCAATTGTATCTCGTTGCCCCCGATTCTCTTTTTTGTTGATATATGTAGAAATTCACATTTTCAATCATTCCTCTTTTTCTTTGATAAATCAAGCTTATTAAAAGATGGAACACTGAAATAAAAATTACAATTTTCTATAGGAAAAAAAGCTGGAATATTGTCTACATGTGAACACAATACGCCGTATTTTTTTGTTGTTTATTTTCATTGAGTAAGATCCGGACTCTTACTTTTGATCGATTTACTCTAAAATTTAAGACATTTACAATTTTAACAAATTGTACAAACCAAATTTGATTTTTTGTAATTTATCGCATCAACATATCCAAGAATTCATAGATCTATAGACGATAAATCCCAGAATTTGATCCAAAATAGGATAAATACTTAAAACACTCAAGATGAAACTTATGTTCTAATGTTATCCATTTAGCTCAATGAGGGCTTTTAGTAATCGAATTCACGGATGGTATTTCAAAAATGTTGTATCGTGTCCCAGGAAAGCAAAAATAAAATGTGGAGATTTATCAAAATCTCGTGATAGAAATGGGACTTATTTTAAACTATTTCCAATTGATTAGCAGCAGCACTTAAACATGGCAAGCAAGAGTTGTTTTGAAGTACGGGCTTCTCGTGAATTTGCAAACTTAGAGTGAATTATAATTATGCCAAAAACAGAGCAAAAACTTGCACGCACTTCCAAGTCTTATGAAAGGCTCTTTAAATGCCTTGAATTGAGTTTTCAATTCAAAACTTCGTAATGTATTCGCATTCATTATTTGCAGATAAAAATTGCTGTTTCATATTTAGAGTAAGACGTAAAAAACAATTTTTTCACCTAATTAAGATTTGAAGGTTTCACATTTAAGTGACTTGCAAAAACCTTTTTCTTTGAATCTTTCAAGGCAATAAAATTAATTTTCATTTATTAATTCATTGTTCACAGGTATCAACAAACTTCGGCATGTCAACTTCGATTTCTTTCTTATTTGTTTGTAGAAAAATTTGTCAGCCTTACCCATGAGTTTTTATTTAGAAAAAAATTCAAATATACCAAAGTTGTTATTTAGAAAAAAATCAATCGTACATCACTTTATACTATTTATTATAACTTAGATTATATACTTATATCAGCGCAGGACTCAACCCTGTAGGGGCCTTTAAACAACTCAAGTTTCGGAATCTCTTTCCTTATAAAGAAAGTCGGATTCTTTTATGGATTTTGAATTTAATATCGGCATAAACAAACATTTAACTCTACGGCAATTTATTCATTAAATTTTCTAATTAGATAACATATCCTTATTTGGGACATTTGTTATTTAAATCCTCATGAAAACGAAAGACACTTGAGGTTTGAGACTTTATCAAGTGATTTTGGCGTTTTAAACTTGCTGTTCTGTTCGGGTCTGTAAGGCCCGAATAAAATTTATACGTTCATAAAAAAAGTATAGTTCAGGGATATTTTCATGAAACTTCTTGACATCTTTGGTAAATAATATGTACTCTTAGAGGGACATTTATATGTAATTCGAAGGAGCATTTTCCAATTTATACCTAATGTATCGTTCGGGTCAATAAGACCCAATGTAAAATATTAATTTATTTTTACTCCTACATGTTCGCTTTTGCTTGGAATAATTATAAATAATAGAAAAAGACAATAGTTTTTCTATTTTATCAATTTTCGAAACCTGTTTTATAGACGTATGTGTTTGGTCACATGCCAAAAGACTACATACAATGTCAAAAAGGTGATGCAATTTGCAAGGGGCCAATCTATTTGCACTTATTTCACTGAGTTATTTATTATATGTATTTTATACTGTACATTAATTTGCTCTCATTTCCCTTTTCTGCTGTATTTCTCTTTCTAATATACTGTAAAAAAAGTCATGTTGGTGAATGCTAAAGAAAAAATGGTGAATTGCATAAATTCACGTCACGCTGATTTAGTTAAACTAATAATTTAACTTAATTTCTGACAGCGAAGTAGGCCCCAAGTATGAAGATCATACAAGTGATGAAATTGAAAATGAAAGTTCTACCAACAATTTTGATACTGATATTCTACAAGAGAACTATATAGAAGGTTTTCAGTTCAAGAATCGTGAAATAAAGCGGAAGTTGGACCTTCTACCACATTCTTCTAAATCAACGGATACTTCTATTACAAAAACTACTCCAGGGGTGAATAGATATGTAACGGCAAGAATATAGCATGTAAAAAGTACATTTGAAGTAGCATCCAATTCTACAATAGAAAACAAAATATTAAAGATCACTAATATTGAAGGAGAAAAATTGCTGCATCATACAGAGGAGTGGAATATATGGAAAATCAATGGGATAAAGAGACTATCAGAAATATATTTCATGGGACGATGTCCCGTGAAGCATTCTGCCCAATTATCGGGAGTTATTCATTTTAATAATTAATCCACTTGTCAAAAAAGAAGAAATTTGGATAAATTAGTGGCAGGATCTGAAAAAATTTAGATAAATTAGTGAGGGATATCTGGGAAAAGTGGATATAAATTGTACCAAAATTATATAACCCAAATGCAAATATTACTGTAGATGAACCAATAGCAAGGTATCGTGGACCATGTCCTTTCAAACGGTATATACCGAGCAAGATATCTAAATATGGCATCAAAATAACGATTTTATGACAGTAAAACTTCGTACATACGGAAATACCAAATTTACACTGAAAAAGAAGGGTCAAAGCCAGAGAAAAATCAGAGAATGCGAGTAGTGTGTGATTTTACTTATGGGTATTCGAGGCCCAATATTGCATGTGATAATTTTTTCACCTCTTAAACTTCTAAAATAGAAAATGAGTATATTCGTCCCCATTAGAAAAAAGGAATCAGCTTTCTGGAGAAATATCTAACAAAGAAGTTCACAGTTTATTATTTTAAGAACATAAGACAACGGTTGTTAAACTACATCCTAAAATAGAACAAGGTTATTCATATGAACACTTCGCATCGCGGCAAAGAAGTAAGCAACAGACTTGAAAACAAAAACCATTAATTATTTCTGATTATAATTCAAGTAAAGGAACGTTGGATACTCTTGATCAATTATTAGACACATACACTTGCTACCTGTTTCTGAGTACAATACATTTTTTTCTATTAACTTCAGTGCATAGTGAATGAAACGAAAACAAATTGACTAAACGAAGGTTATTTTTGGAAGAACTGAGAAAATCACTTTTCCACCCATTGAAGCAAGATGACATTAAGAAGTTGGGGCTAAAAAACGCAATAGTGAAACGAATGCAGAGAAAAAGGAAAACGTACCAACGAAATTTGCTGATAATACTTCAAATGAATATTAAGCGAGAAAGGTGCAAACTGTGTCTATCAAGAAATGACACCTAAACTAATGTTATGCTATAATTGTAAGAGCCATATTTTCAAATCTCATGTAAGATATTACTGTTAAAGTAGTAAGTAAAGGTATGTTTCAATTTCGAATATTTTTCTGTTATTTTTGTAGATGCTTTATATTATAATTGTAAATTTGTTCCAATTGCAAAATATTTTTGTTATTTTTACAGATATTTCATATAATTAGATCTGTTTTTAAACTTACATTGCTGTTGTTTAAACCATTTCTTAACGCACTTGCCATTTACTGAAAGAAAGGTTAGTTTTCTGAATCGGGTCATATTGACCCGAACACTGCATATGTGTAGCAAGTACGAACAGAACCATCAGGGTTAAATGACGTTTGATTTATTTAAAATTCGATGCAAATATCAGACACATTATAGCGTACTAGGTTAGCAAATTTGACTAAATGAAATGAAAGCGTTAATTTCAGAGCTAACAGTTAAGAAAATGAGATTCAATTAATCCCGAATAAAAAAAATTAGAATGAATTTTAAAAAATAAAATACTTATAAATATTTGAAAATTTATGTATTCTACTATAAAGTATGTTAGAGCTGTTGTATGTGCGTGAGCCAAATATGGAAAATATTGAACTACATGGGTCTATAAAGGATTTTTTTAAATTTAAAATTGAGAGTGATATACAAATCGCATAAACTAAATTATGGTACATAGTTAGATTACACTGATAACAAATACTATTAAGAAAAATAATGAGGTTTTCAGGGTTTTGAAAAATCGGGAGGAAGGGGTGACTTATTCAGTTATATTATAATACAGTTCTGATTTTTTTAACATTCTTTCCTTTTTTTCTGAATTTTTATCTGCTATTTCTATGCAACAATTGATACGTGAATGTGTTGATTTGAATAGCGATCGCATAATTAAGAATTTTCAAACTCAAATTGATTATTCAAAATAAATTTACTGTATTCTGCTCAACAAGCCAAACAGTAAAAATATACTTTTTCATTAAATATGGTAAGTAGAAAATTATGAATTTATGGATAGCATTAAAAATATTTTTGATTAAAACATTAAGTAAAAAATTTTAAAATTAAAGATAAAACTTATGTTCTCTCTGTCATAAGAACATTCGCTCAATATTAAGAGAACCACATATTTCTTAACCCTTAGTAGCCTGATTTACGAAAGTGATTTATTTTTAATATTACTGTTTTTGCTTGAAAATAAAACAATAATGACATTTGATTTTTTAAAATTTCGTTGGAAAGAATATTATACGACAGTAAAATACGTACAGTCAACCTATAAAAAAACTAATAGTAATGTGAACATTCGGTTTAAAAGATTGGTATCAAAATTGAAACTCTAGGTTATTAAGGGTTAAAGAATATTAAATTTCAAACTGTCACATTTGTTCTAGATAAAAAGTGTGTTAATTAAATTCATTAGTTAATAGTCATACTTGTACTTACCTATTAAATCACTGCCATTATTGTCATTGACTAAAATTAGTTTCCATTCGTAATATTAAAACAAGCTTATTTAAACTTAAGACAATAGTCCTATTTTTTAACTGGAAAATTTTTATCTTATTAACAAATATGAAAAATTAGAAGCAGAAAAAAGACAATTACTTTAAAAAGCAATTCAGTTTAAATTAAGTTCATCAATTAATTTTAATAAAATACTTTGATGAAAATTGTTTTCCTGATTTTGTTTGTAAACGGAAAGAATGCAGAAAAAAAGCATTGTGGTAATTTTCAGAGTAAATAGGATCATGACCGAGTCAGAAAATCTGTGAATCAACTTACGAAAAAAATTTTCGTAGCCTATTTCCACCATTACAATATTAATTTTTTTTTTCATATAAAGCAGTTTTCAAATAAGGAACTAACAATACAATTATTTACTTTCAATTAATTATATATTAATTTAGTACTTTCATGAATTAATAAAAAAATTATATACTTAATTTTGAAAAAGGTTCCATTGTTATTAATGTCCACTATATCGTAGCTGACTAATTTTGTATGATGAATTTTCTTACCACACTGGAAATCAGCTGAATGATAGATGGTAGTTTTGCAATCAGGCACTATCTAAATTTATTATTAGAAAGATTATACATGCAGACTCCTCTACAACGAAATTAAGAAGATTCATTTTTGTATCGAATGTTCTTTAGATTCATTTACAAAAGAGTACTTAGTTGATAATTTAGTAATAAAATGTCCGTAAAACCTGTAGTCAATAAATACGCGGTTAGTTAATTTCGTTGTAGGAGAGTCAAATATAAAGTATTTGTCAAAATCTTGTAATCACCATTCAAATGTTCATAATGAAATTATATTCAAGATATACATATGCAAACAATGAATTTTTAACACAATTACTGAACTGCACATGTACAAGGCTGAGAGGTCCCACCTCTTTGATCAACGTCTTGATTCGACTTCCATCTCCGCTCCGTCACCATCGTTCTTCAGGCGTTTCGAGGGATTCCCCCACAACGACATTCCGTGGGATTGGGAACGAATCCCACAGTGTTTGGCAGACCACAGCCTCTGTTTGTGCATCTCCGGTCAGCAAATGAAATGTGATGAATGTTTATTGCATACAAATCAATTATATTTGAACGATATATCTCTATGGTAGCGGTCAGTGGCGTAGAGAGAAGGGAGAGGTTACTCCCTCGTGCATTTCTCCAAAAAGGTGACGTGAAGACAAAATATAGTCAGTGGCAAGAACTCAATATTAAGAATAATAAATCAAAGCAATAAAATAATTCTAAATAAAAAATAAAACGAGCTAAGTTAGTTGCCAAGAGTCATTCCCCAATGGTAAATGGGAGACGTGTATGGTAGTTTTTTTTAAATTTAAAAGTAATCATACTAGCTAAGAACTCACTAGTGTGATTTTTTTTATGATGCTCCCCCAACCTTACAGTTCCTTTATTACTGCATAATATTTACCACTTCCAATCTTCAGTTATGAAAGCATTCTTACAGAATCATAGCTTAAGTCTATTAATGAATTGATCTTCTTGTGGACTACCTGACACTGACATCTAATTATTTCAATAATACGTGCAGGTCGTAGGTGCACAGGTAAGTAGATTGGTCTATTAGTATTTTTCAGCTCTGCCGGTTACACTCTTTGTATTTCACGCCATTACGTGACTGATGCGGCGTATTCTACATATTGCTGAGAATTTACTTGAGAATATGATCTGAAAGAAATAGTGGGTACTCCTTATCAGTAAAATTATTCCTTTAGTAACATGTTGGGCAATAATGGAAACTCGCAAAAAATGCAGAAAAATATTAACATACCAAACATGTTTATACAAATAACACTAAAAACTACAAGTAAGATTAAAAATCAATAGCCATTTTCCTTATCAAATACTGTAAATTCCATGGCGATCTTTTTGTTAATATGTGATTTATTATATTTGTCTATGTGCTTTGATGAAAGAAAATAAATGCTGATCTAAATGTCACTTATAATCCAAATTTTTTTGTGTAAATGGTATTTCGATCTCACTGTCTGTAGGTGTATTAACTTAGCTCTTAATCCTCCGATCACATCGGTACAGATAGTCCCAAACAAAGTGAGAAGTAGTTTCGACAGATTAGAAATATTACGCATGCTTACAGAAAAGCTCCTCTTATGCTTTCAGAAAGACGAGTTGAAAGCTTTAAATGGGAAACAAGTCTTTTCAAACCTATTTCAGGGGCCTTGTAACGAAGTCAATAATACACTTTTTCTCGTTATATTTTGTAATACTAAATTTTTCTGTATAATATAATCCGCTAGTCTTATATCCTTCAGATTAATGAAAGACTTTAGTAGATAAATAATTTATGAAATCATAAATTTATAACCTTTTAATGTTGATAAGTCAATTAAATGAATTACCTAACATTACGAAATAACATGGTTTTTACGGCTTAACTTAATTACATGAAGACTTTAACTTTCTAATTTACTTAATATCCTTACTAGACGACTTATCCGCTAAAGGACATTGAACTAATAATTAATCTCTACAATAACAAGAATGTTATTCGAGATATTGAAACGTTTCCAATTCCTTTCTGTACTTTAAATTTCCAAATACTATCATTAATTGCATATTTAAAATTACAGTTATTGATACAATGTGCCAATAACTCAATTACTCCAATAAATCAATCCAATACATCAATAAATCAATCTTACTCCAATAAATCAATCTTAACAATTTCATATTTAACATTTAGTCGTTCGAAATGTATTTCAAACGCATCATTTTAAGCGAACAAATTAATTTGTGATCAATTTGAGATTGTTAAGATTGATTTGAGTTATTGGCAAATGGTGGTCTATTGGGAATGGTTTATTTTCAGTTTCTTGGCCATAATGAGTCAAATTAAATACCATAGTCTTCCTAGGTAAACCTATTTTGCACGGGTTTCACAATTCTGGATGACGGGCAGTTGGGAGAATGCTATCTATGCCAGTTCCATCGATATGACAAACTATTTAACGGAATGTAATAGAATGCAATGCAATTTTTTACTTACCGAGATCTTGCCACTGACTATAAGGTTTACTTTATTTTTATCAAACTACTGGAATCGCAGACCTGAATACTTTATACCTTCAAGATGTTCATTAACTAAATAGCATGTATCACTGGACTTGACTGTACATTGGTACTTTATCCATTCTTTGTTAATGGTTTTATAGATAAAGTATAAACAATATAAAAAGTAGAATTATACATAATAACTTAATGGTCTATTTAATATGTCCATCTTTTTGCCTTTTAATCCTTCTGCATTTTTCGTAGCATTCTCAAGAAATGTGTTACGACAGTTGAAATTAAACGAGAACATATTATTCTTTGTCAGGTAACGTTTAAAAAACTCTTAGTGAGTTGTGAGGATTATTCCGTTCACTGCATTGGATGAGATAAGGAAAATGTAAAGAGGGGATGAGTAGAAAGGTCAGTAATCTCATAAAAAACATAACTCTACGCCACTGACCACTATGCAAACTTATTCTGTAAGTATTCTATCGATAATTATGGTTTGTTTTAGTGCTTGATAAATTTATATTGAATTAACAGAGCATAACAATGCATGGAAATATTAGGAATTCAGCTTTAATCGAGGCGACTTTGACGAGATGAAAATATTTTTATTTGCTAAATTGTGTGGATAATTATACTTACGCGTTGGTCTTGATTGAAAAGCTGGCCTCCTCATTATTGATATTATTATAATCACTAAAGAAAATATAAACTTCACTAGATGTTAATAGAATTTGAGTTGCTAGATTCACGGGAGACCTGACTTAGGGGTAGGGTGTTTCCCCCGTGATCGGGGCGTCCCTGGTTCTGTCAAGATTGTTCTTTCCCTATCTGCTGTCAGTGAAATGCGTGAGAAAGCTCCCATATAAAAAAAGGGTTGTGCAAGCAAATGTGTGTGTGTGTCATCTTCATTTGAGCTTGAAGTCGAGCTTCTGCTTTCGAGTGCTCAGGGGTCTTTACCCTCAGAAGCTACTGCTTCCCCTTCCGGTCCTCCTCCTCCTCCTCCTCTTTGTACTATTCAACATACCTTTTTTAGTAGAAAATTTCCAAATTCCGTTCCTTTCACAAATTCCGAATGAAGTGAAACGACGAATCGGAAGAGAAGCCAATAAATGCTTTGAATAGGACAATTCAACATTTATGAGTATTTCATTTGATTATTGTAAACCATGCTTCTTTTTGAATGGCATAAAGCGAAAAGCTCAAGTAAAAATATGAAATTAAATTTGATTTATAAAAGTTTCCTGCATGTTTACAATGTTTTAGTGTTTATAATGCTATAATCTTTTAAAATTAAACAAAACAACGATATTCGTTTCGTTTGTATATTTTGCGCTAGACTAACAACCGAATGAAAGAACTTGTTAATATAATCCCACATAACTACCATTTCATTTCTCAGTGGATTAAAATATTGGCAGATCAAACATTCAACAAGTGGAACTAATATTCAAGGACTGGGAAACAGTTTTTATATATCAATATAATAAATTAATATCCATCAGTAATTTGTAAGTAAACTTTATAAATCAACATCATAAAAAAGTTCATTTTTTCCTTATAGCCTGTAGAGATACTGCTTCTTAGCGTGTGGACTAGAGCAGATAATATATAACTAAAGAATTAAAACCTTTCACTTGGAATTAAATCTATAAACCAATTAAACGCTCGATTGAATTACTGCCCTATTCTACTATAAATCCCATGGAAGACGAAGGAAGACGGAAATAAATACTGAGAATACTGTAAATACGTAAAATTTAATCTTTGAAAGGATTTTTGAAATTGTCATCTCCAAATTACTTTTGATTTGAAAACTTTAAAAGCTTTGGAAAAGACTCACTCATGGGCTCCCTAAATATTGACTAACATTAGCATCTCTTTATTGAATAATAATCATGCTTCCAACCATCAAAACTCAAAATAAGGACAAATAAAACTAAAATATTTCACTTTATGCTTTGCAATCTAAGTTGGATTCTATCACAGAAATTTATACCATTTCTTAGAGAACGACGAATAGATGTAAATAAAAGTGCAATTGTAAATAGCATTTTTATTATAAAAGAAAAAGTAGACATTTCTTAAATGAGAAAATTATTCTTTTTTTAGGAAAGTTGATTAAGCTTCCAACAAAACTGTTATAATATTTCAGGCGCAAATCCTGCAATCATTGATATTCAAAAGAAACTGAATAATTGACTTTTTCATTTATTACATTTTATTGGCTCAGTATCAAACGAATACAATATTATATGCAAGTATTATTATTTAAGTATAAAAGCACTCAGTTACTTGATTTATTAAAATACTTAGTAGGAAAATGAACGCAAGATCAATTATATTTTGGAAATATTAATAACTGAAAAATCATTTAATTCATGAACATCAAAAAGAGTTGCATAAAAAATTAAATATTAAACTTCCTATTAATCACATATATGTTTTAAAGCATTGCACAACATTTTAATGGATTGAGCTGACTTAAAAAAAATTAAGTGCACCTGAAGCTAGTCAGTATTAAGTAAGTTGTAAGTAAGTATAGTAAGAAGTCCTAAGAGGCGATTTATAAAAGTAAATTACACAGTAAAATTTACATTTGTTTTCCGATGGGACATCGTTGACGGAGATAAAAAGAAGAACGACTGCCAGCAAAATCCGCAAAAGTCAAAATTTAAATGAAAAATCATAAGCAGTTAAAACGTAAAATAATTCATTATGAAGGCATAAACAATTTTAACAGTCGAAAAAAAAATCTGATCCTTCAAAATTATAAAACATGCATCGGACTCGAGGCTAGAATGGGATTTCCAACCCATGATTCTTTCATCATTGAGATGCAGCTATAACGAAATATTAAGAGCAAAAAGGCTTAATTACTGTGGAAATATTTTTTTTTTTATTTTCAGCTGACAATCAAAAAATTATAAAGGCTCTTTAATTTCCTAGTCATTTTATCTCAAAGCGTCAATTAGAATGTTTTGTTTGAGATTCTTATTAAATTGCACATTCGATGGTACAATTCTAGAAATACAGGAGTTTCCATTATTTTAAATAACTGTAAAAACGCGGAGGAATATACATTTATGAAAAGCAATAACAATCGAACAAAAATTTGAAAATTACAAAAAAAATATATTCAGAGTTTTGATAAAGTGTTAGCTGTTTCTTAAGCATGGCTCTTTTAAATAAATATTCAATTAGGAATTCTACACGAGGAAGATATGTGGCAGCTGAATAATTGTATCCGAAAAACGCCATTTCACCTCGCGAAAATGAAATGTATTCAGACTAAAGTAGATATCGAACACGGAAAGCATGCAAAAAGAATTTTGTCAACAGGATTTTTTTAATAACATCAGTTTAAAAAAACAGTGGCAATGTCTAAATCGATAAAAAAAACGATATAGAAAAATCGATGACATAACATGAGCTCGAAAGCAGTAGGTTAATGGAATATTTGAATCACTACCTGTTCTACATTTCTGAATCAAATACATAGATATTGAGTTAAATTTTTCACTTGAATCGTCCATTCAAAAGCAATATATCTTTTAGAAAGCAGCAGAGAAATAGAATTCTTATCCATGTACGAAGTTAAAATATTTTACCTCTAACAACGATGAATAGATCTTAAAGAGCTTCGTACGTAGCCTGTCAAAGTGACTTCAGAGAGCAGAAATTAGGAAATATTTAACCACAACTGACATTATTTGAAATATTAAAAAATTTAATCCGAATTAAAAAAATAAAATATTTGTGGACATTTTCAAAATTATTTCAATTTTGAGCATGAGTTGCCAGCTCGCATTTTAAAAAAAATATTTCATTTAACCTATTTTTCTTAACATGACAATTATCTAGCCGACTTTTATTTGAAAGAATAATGACACAAACAACTTCATATAATTTTGAAATGACAAATGCAGACTTCAAACATGCAAAGTACGTCTTTCTATCGCATCTGCTTTACAGCTTGTTTATGACAGTCAAATAGTATGGAAAAACAGTTAACGAAAACGTCCAAGCAGAAATAGCTAAATCTATACTTTCGTTGTGCTGATAACCTAAAATAACATTTTATCAATCTCAGTATTACATTTTGGCTATTTCCTCTTTCAAGCCGATTAATTCATCTAAATATTCCAATTGCTTTTGTTTAATCTTTCACAGAGAATTAATATTTCCTTGTATTTTCCTCTACTCTTGAAATATTGTATTAAATTATGAGCACAAGTTCAAACGTTTCAGTTCACATCTTCAGATTTTAATAATAATTTAAAATGGGAAAAATTATTGAATATTATTTAATACGTGTGGAAACAATTTTCGCTATTTTTGAATTAAAAATATCTAGAAAAAAGATACATTTGACTAGTTCTTATTATGACAAGAATTTTGTTTTGAATCTAAGCTGTAGGAAGTTTAAATTTAATTTTGAGGTCGTTTTTCGCATCTCAACTCAACCACACACACAAAAAATGCGTGCCAGTTCATAAACAACTATTTTCCGAAAAGCAGCATCTATTCATTTCGAGTAAACTAGAAAGTTATTTGATAATTTTCCAAGAAATCAATGAAACTACAAACGAAAAGACCCCCGAAAGAATTTATGAAAATTTCAGCTAAATAGCTTTATTTGGGAACAATTCGTGACATCATTATTTGTCTAAATTTTCCATATCCTCATGGAATATAACACTAATTTCTATACCCTGAGGCCAAATATCCTCATGGAAATATAACAAGAATTTAAAAACTTATGGATTACAGGGCTTTGAAAAATTTCAATTAGTAGAATATTTTTATTTCACCAGATATATAATTCTTTTTGATTAACATTAGGAAACATTAATTAAGATTAGGAAATAAATGTTAAATCTAATTTACGTAAGTTTTTTCCTTGAAGTTTTTAAAATTATGTAATCTTTAAATTGACTTGAAAAAACAACATTCAATTAAATTTTCTGAATTATTCTTCCTGCATTTCTGTCACGTTTTTACTCATTTACAGAACTAGGATTGAAAAAAAAATCTTTAAGAATAAAATTAAAATGCATACAAGAAATTTTCGTATTGACAGGAATAATTTTATCTATGCAACAATATCTGTGAAAATATTTAACATCGATCCTTTTTATTGCCTTCGCTATTTTCTAATGTTTTTGGCAGAAAATATACCACCTGTTAAAAATAACTGACACAGTGCTTTTCAAAAATCATTTCAAATCATATGACGGGGAAAATGTCCTGATAATTTTATCATGCAGAGTAGATAAAAACTAAAATGCCAAAATTCAGACCTAAATGTTTTTTACCTCTAGATGTAGAGAAGCAAACTTACTTTCAGCATGCTTTTTCTATTATTGATAGATTTAAATATTACACTCAAAAAATAATTTAAAAGTTTAAACTGAAACGTCCAAGTCCTTCAATACATGCGTTTTGGAACCGGAGAGCTTCGAATTATCCGTATCGACGTATTTTGATTAGAAAGTTACTTTAGTGATTTTGCACGACTGAAATTTAGATGTGGATAGGGTTGCCGTAAGAAGAAAACTATTTCATAAACAATGAATAGCATTATAACAAATTTTATTGAAACTTGCGAATCTCCAACATTTTTAACCAATTATTTTGTAGATAATTTTCTATGAAATTTTTTTTTGATTTAATAAATGGAAAAATGTGTAAAAGTTTTCACACTTTTAATGTAGAGACAATGATATCAGAACAAAAAAATAACTTACGGTTTTTACAATATATTGTTGATCGGAAAAATTAACTATTTTGTTAAGTTCATTCCAGAGAATAACAGAAAGATAATTTATATAATTTATGAGATTATCTAGGAATTTTGTTAAGACAAAAGAATATTAAAAACTCTCATTTTGAAATGCCTCATTCTCATCAAAAAATTCAGCAAAATTATACACAGATAAGTGCATATTTATTTGTGTATAATCATCATTTTAATGAATCATCCCCAAAGAATATATATGTTGTATTTTCTAGTCTTTTTTTCCTTCTCTACTGAACTTCTATACCACAAATTTAGCACAGTTACGTATTTTTAAGTATATTCCTATTCGAACTTAATTACTTTATATTATAAACGGAGTCGTAAATGCTTTCAACAGCTAACTTAAAAAGCAGCAATTCCGCCTAAAGAAAAATTATTTATTATTTTCAATTTGTAAGCACCATTTAGTTAAATGCGAAACTATAATTTAATTACTGTAACGAAGTTAAAGAAAAAGAAAACCGTCTGCCAATGAATACTTAAACCAACTGCAATTTAGTTGTGATGCATTTTTTTAAAGTGATAGAACTATTCCGAAAAATTGAAATTTGATTAAATATTTTTATTGCGAACCACTTCAACAAAATTGTTTGAATTTGAATAAATATCTTTTTAATTTTCAAAATATTGTATTAATATTTTGAAAAAGATTTATATGTGATCAGATTACAAAATCAAATAAGATTGACCTCTCCATTTAAAGAATAAAACTTTATTATGCACAAAATTAACATAGCCACATTAAATACTGGATTAAATCCTTGGATGAATACCCATTTAGTTATCACCTTTCTATTCCATAGGCTACTCAAGAAAATAAAGTAATTTTTCAATTTTGCAAATAGTGGCAACTTAATTGTTACGACGTACAAAAATGACACGAAAGCCAATGTTTTGATAATCTAAGATGTAAACTTTCTGCTACTTAAATGGGATAAAATCATCTTTCGACAATTAAATTACAAAAATTCACATCACTTATCCATTTGTGCATGTTATTAATGTAATTAAAAATTTATTTTTTAATCTTTGAGGGAATCTTTTCGCGTTTTAAAAAAAATTGTTAAAAAGAGTTTAAAATCAACTATTTATTTTAACTGATTGGTACGCATTTCGTATATAGCATTAAATAATGAAGATTTTCTCCTAAATTTTTTTTCAGTACATAGCATGAAGTGTATCGTTTTAAAAACCGAACATGAAGAAATCCAAATGCTAGGATGAGACTCATTTTTAATATTATATCATTAGAATTTACAACAGGAATATGATATTTCGACTGAGTATTGTTTAATTATGAACAATAACTCACAAGCTGAATTTTAAAGTCAGAGAAAAAGAAACGTTCCCACTGACGAATCGATGTTCGTCTCTAACAGCTGGTACGCAGATCGCATTTTTGCAGTGAACCAAACTAAAAATTCCAGAGATAACTTAAGCCATTTATTGAATTAAAAATATATAACATTCGTAGGTATTTAAGATCTTAATACAAACTAGATTTATACACATTTCGAAGAATTCGTAATATTGTTATCTTAATGAATTTTTTTCACAGTTATAATCAATAAATTTCAGAAATTCTATGATTATTCCAGCTGGATTTAAGTTAGTCGTTCAGATAAAACCACTTAATGCAATTCAGCTTTAACTTTGTCAAGTAAGGCTGAAGCGAGTGGTTCAACATTACTTACAGCACATTAAAAACAAATGGCAGATTCAAGTCATAAATGCAATTATTTAATAAATGTAGTAGATTTACAGAAATTCCAATTTGCTCCAAAAATCCTGAAAGTTGAATTATATTGACAATAAAATTTAGTTACTAAAATTTCCTAATATTACAAAACAGACATTTCTATAATACATTTAGAAGTTAAATTACCTAGTTTATTAAAATTTAATGAATTAATGTTTTTAAGTTTAATTACTGTAAAGTGTTAATCTTAGTAAAATTTATTTATTTAAATACGCACTCAATATAATGTGCAAGAAGTAACGCTATATATTAAGACACTAAAAATCTGCAATTCATGTGATTTTTTCCTGAATCACTTTTTGTAAAGTTTAAATTGATTGTTTAATAATAAAAGGATTGATTTTTAGTTCAAACAATTAATAGTTTGATTGCCTTAATGATTAAAAATCCAAGGATGAAGCTTGTATATTTGCACCATTTCTGTCATCGAAACAATTATCAGCATATCAACTAGTAATAAAGAAACAATGACAATCCTGGCATGAAAAATTCTAATAATAATCACGATTTACATATATCATATTAAATGATATTTTGATTTGAAGTAATAATATGATAAAATAATATAACAATGATCAATAATAATTATAAAAAATGATTAAACATTATTATCAAATACAATTACTCAAAATTTTCAAAGCAGTTAACGTGATGCATGTGTCATGAACATAAACAGAAAATATCGATGTATGGAATATTTTGTATACTATGAACAAAATTTATGCAACATAAATTGATAAGACTGAAATATCAAAATATATACAGGTTACAAGATTAAGCGTTTAAAATAGGATTTTTTTTCACATTTTTACATTTTTTTTCTTTTCTTTTTCAATTTTTTTCTTTTTCTTTTTTTTAAAGTTTTTTTCTTTTGCAATTTTTTTTGAAAGCTTTCTTTTTCTCTTTTTCATTTTTTTTCTCTATATTTTTTCATTTTGTTTTCTTTTTTCATTTTTTATTACTTTTCTTTTTCATTTTTTGTTCAAATTTTTTATTATATTATTTTTTTTCATTTTCATTCCATTTTTTTTATATATTTTATTTTTATTTCGCTCTTAAACAACTTAAATGTAAGAGAAATTTATAATAACAGTTTGAAAAAATTTCATATGTATAACAGATTCTTCTACAAAGAAATTAATATAATTTAACCCCATATTGCATAATTTTCATCTTATATTTAGACAACCATTGTGTAAATCAATGTGAACAAATAGAAGGAATACATTGCGAATATTAATTTATCACCTTAGTTATTTAAAAATAATTTTCTGAATCAATAATGAAATCAATACTAGTTCATAAAAATTCTATAACTAAATCTGGACTAAAAAATACACAAAAATTTCATTATGCATAAGCTCCTATGCTATTAAAAAATAAGTATTTATATCATTATATAGAAAATTGAAATGAATGAACAAATAATGTAATAATCATTATGCAATATCGAGTTAAAATACAAATTTTAATATTAAATAATATTGCTATAGTCTGAACACAAACCATTCCCATATACAATACAAAGGGAAATAATGGGGTCCGATTTCTAAGAATGCCTTTTAGTTCAGCTGTCCTGCATGGTTTTAATTTTCAATGCAAATTTTGATTGAAATATTTTTATAGATTTCTAAACGTATTCCCGACTTTTAGAAAATACAATACATTATTTAAAAAATGAAATTTAGGAAGATAATTTTTTAATGAGTAACTTTTTAATTTTTATTATAATATTTTCATGAAAAAATATTAACAGAATTAATAAATTTCAATATAATTCGAATGGAATAAATTAATAATGTCGAATTTAAAACATTTCTTAATTTATTAAAAACAGGAAGCATAATTAAAAATTATAAATAAGTCTAAATTTTTATTTGCTGACTTCTTCCATGCAGTCCGTTTGAATTAAAATAATTAAAAGATGTACATGACCCTTTCAAATGCTTAAAATCAATTTTGATTTCAGACTGAGACTCCAAAAATTATGCAAAGATTCTCAATATCTTGCATTTCCCAAAACAAAAATCTAAAGTATAATTGATTGAATCAAGTTTTACAGATTCAAGCCGATATGTATATTTTTAAAATGTTTTTTTAAAAATATTTGGAACTCAAAATAATTACTAAATTATTAACTTTAATAACATACTAATTTTTAATTATTAACAAAGTATCAAAATTTTATCAATAAAGTATTTTAAGTGACATTTTCATTTTCAGAAAAAATCAGAAATTTTGATGTATATAACATATTAACTCTCTTCAGATTAAATATAGACCGGAGTTATTTTTTGCACCAGCGCAATACAATTGCATTTTTAAGTAAAAGTTTTATATCAAAAATTAAGAATTTTTTAACGAACAATATTTTTTTTTCAATTTTATATTTAACTCTACATTATAAATCTTTTTCATTATTATCAGTTAATAACAAATTTTTATTTAGTATTTAAAGCCTTAGTATTTATTCAAAATTGCAGCATCATGAATATATAACATATTCAACAACTATAATATACTATAAATATATAATACAGTCACTATAAGCACTTAAATTAACAATATTTACATAAGCAAAACAAACTTATTCGAAGAAGACTCAAATTTTCATTTGTTTACAAAAAACATATTTTGCAGTCAACATTATTGGGTTGAACTCAGTATTGTTGGAAAAGGAAGCAAAGTTTGTCAAAAGGAAGAACTACTTTGAAATTGCCAGTGTGTCAAAGCCACTCCACAAACATAGAAAAGTGGTATCAACATTTTGTTAGTCCTTCATAACGGAATGTCCAATGAAGAGATTGAACAATAACATTTTCTTACGTTGCATAATGTAAAAAAAATTTCAATGCTGTGATTTAGTTTTGATAAAGCAATTTTAAACTTTCAGAATCCATTCATTTTTTTAAGTATCAGTGGTCGATGCAATGTATGGGACTCATGCATATCAAAGGAAGGCTGTGGGCGTAACAGTTGCTAACCACCCGATTGCCCGTTGTCTTTGGCAAAATATTTTTTTTAATTCCATTTTCACTTAAATGATTATGACTCGGATAATTTCTTCACTGGTTGGGAAATACAAATTTGCAGCTTTGATACTGATCAGCTGCTTCTGAAAGACGCCCAGTACATTTCTCTCTGCATACAGATAAACATAGATTGCGGATTTAGATTTTTTCCCTTCCCAAATGAAGTTGATCTGAGAGGATTTTGGAGTTCACCAATGAATTAAGGTGAAAAAATAAGTCTTATCTGCAGTAAATTTTATTCATGCGGCAGCTTTTTTTTTTTTTTTTTTCGATTCCATTCAAGAGGTCTTTTTTTAAAAAAATTTTTACATTCATGTAAAGAACTTTTTCATTAATTTTTTCAGCTGCACCAGTGGGCTTTTTTAATTGATAACAAGCATTTCTTAATTTCTTCTCAAGATTTTTAGCTTCTTGCAAGACATTTTTTTATTTAGCTTCTCGCAAGAAATTTTTTTTTATTTAGCTTCTCGCAAGACATTTTTTTTATTTAGCTTTTCGCAAGACATTTTTTTTATTTAGCTTCTCGCAAAACATTTTTTCTTTATTTAGCTTCTTGCAAGACATTTTTATTTTTATTTAGCTTCTTGCAAGACATTTTTATTTTTATTTAGCTTCTTGCAAGACATTTTTATTTTTATTTAGCTTCTTGCAAAACATTTTTATTTTTATTTAGCTTCTTGCGAGACATTTTTTTTATTTAGCTTCTCGCCAGACATTTTTTTTATTTAGCTTCTTTCAAGACATTTTTTTATTTAGCTTCTTTCAAGACATTTTTTTTTATTTAGCTACTTGCAAGACATTTTTTTATTTAGCTACTTGCAAGACATATTTTTTTATTTAGCTTCTTGCAATGCATTTTCATTTTTATTTAGCTT
>JAOUZG010012877.1:30283-58162 GCA_026289955.1 Argiope argentata
AGTTCATGGAATGCAAGAGCTTTTTTTTATTTCCCTTGCAGCAGTTCCTGGAATGCAAGAGTTTTTTTTATTTCCATTACAGCAGTTCATGGAATGCAAGAGCTTTTTTTTTTATTTTCCTTACACCAGTTCGTGTAAGGCAAGAGCTTATTTTTTCTTTGCACCAGTTCATGGAAGGCAAGCGCTTTTTTCTTTCATACACCAGTTCATGGACTTCAAATGTGTCACTGAAAGCATACTTTTCTTTCATTTTCTGTGAATAGTTCTTGTTACAATTTATGGGACAGCTGCAAATCAGTCGGAGTGGAATTGGAAACATCACCTGATTACAAATTTATTCAATGCACAGTTCATTATGGTCAGGCGGTCCATGAATTTACACGGCCTTCATCATTCATATATCCAATGTAATAAGGATGGAGTTCAGATGTCTCCTCACTTAACGTACTGTAAGTTGAGAAGATTAAGTTGAGAAGGTAGCTCCAGATTTGATTAGTAATATTCCGCTTTGTAGGGGGCTTTTTGTCCTTTCTTTTCTTTAGTCGAATATTGATCGGTGCTCACTTGTTGAAGAGCAGCAAATTCATAAAACATTACATTCATGAACACAACTCCCATGCTTGTACCAGTACACAATACTAGCAGCGCAAGTTCAATTTATTTCACAAATAGCTGGTAACGATGGCAATTTTATTTCCATTATTGAATGTGAAGAATTGGGAAGGACACAGTTGCAGTCAAAGTAGTGCTTTACAGTAATGAGAGTTCTTTTCCGATAACGGTTATACTACTATCCATGAAATGGCAGATCAATATTTATACAACACAAAAGAAGAACAGGAAATATCATTTATATTCATTTGAGACATTTGAAATATACATAAATAATGTTGATGCTGCAACTTAAAAAAAATACTATCCTTATTTGAAATGCGTGACTTTAAAAAATTTGGATACTTGTAATACTAAAAGTGTTTTCATTTAAAAAATAACTTATCCTTAAATATTAATTATAAAGTAGATAGTATTTTCAAAAATATTTTAGGCAGTGGGTAGTAGTCATAATTGATAAGCGTCATTTTTATCTCATTCGCATAACTATTAAATGAATATTAGTTTGAAAGCACTAAAAGACAGTGTTAGATCATTTTACTTCCATCTAAAATGAATTAAATAAGCTTGATACAACCGAAATTTAAATTTTATTCATTATCTCTGTTCACATTAAACATATCTTTGATTATAAAAAGATGATAAAAAATATGCATACAGTATTTATACGTTTTTCAACTTTTTTTCTAATTTTAAAAGTAGACATTTTTAGGTTAAGAAGTAAGTCAATTATTTCTGTGAAGTAATTATGATATGAATAAACAATATATCACAATATTACAACAGTGTATTTGTAGTATAATTTTTAAAACAACTTTTTTATGAAGATCATTATGTAGATATTTTTTTTTAATCAGGAATACATTTTTTTTAATTTTAAATAATCTTTCAAGATTTTCACACAAATACTTGATGCACTGGTGCAAAAAGAAATGAAATCTAAACTTAATTTACTTTACGAATAAAATTTTTGGAGTCTCGGTCTTAAAAGATAAATAATCAATGCAATATGTAATCATGTAATTAGTTATACTATTATAACATATTCTCAATTTAAAGAACATATGAATATTGAAGAAACAATTTTAAAAACTTCGAAATAGCATAGAAATATAAGTTACATCATTCATCGTTATAAACATTTTGAAAACATATTTTTAAGAACACAATAGTTTTAGATTTAACGTATATTAAGCAATTTTTAGTGAAAAGATCAAGAATAATGCAATACACATTTGCAATAAACTTTGAAATGGTGCAATATATACATTTAATATGCAAAGCACTTTTAAGAAGGAAATAATTTTAAATGAAATATAAAAATAAAAGAAAACATTTAATGAAAAAAATTATAATTTTAAACATTTTATAATTAATATCGTTTTTTAAAGTTTGGAAATGAAAACTTTCGAAAATTTTTATTTCAGGAGCAAACTGGCACACATTTCATTATATAAATGTCTTACTTTTAATTATTTATTTTAAAAATTTATAGTATTGGATAAAATTATCATTAACTGAATTACAATCAGTAATAATATAATAACGAATAGCAATCAATTCTATATAATGTGCTGTAAATATCTTTTTAATGGTTTAATAAAAGCCATATGATATATCCACTAGTATTTATAAAATGAAATAATGATTCCATTAAATAAACATTTATTTTCATACGCAATTTAGATTTCATACTTGACTTAATTTATTCCCGTAATCCATGAATTTGAAACTGGTCAGAGAAAAAATTTGAGAGTAACAATATTTGTTTTCAGTAAACTAGAGAAGAATAATTTAAATTGAAAATAAAATCTCATTTAAGCTTAGTGATCGAACATTTTTGGAAACCTATGAATTTACACAATTTTAAGTTACGTTTCGATTTTTAAAGTCTCCAGCGGTTGAAAATTGTACTTTCTCTTATTGTAACTATTGATGACTTCCATTTAACATCAGCATTAAATATGTCGTATTCGATGTTCTACATATTATCATTATAACCATTTAGACCAAATACTTCGCCCAAAAATTATAAAATCAAAAAGAATTTAATGCTATCAGATAAGTTGAAGACTCCATTATAATAATTATTTAATATTAAATGAAGTCGCTTTTAAGTTCACTGCAAAAATGTTAAAAGACAAATACACAGACGAACACCCTAAAATGTATGAATTGTTGGACATTAACATTTTTAAGGATCGCAAGTTAAAATACAGAAATAAATAGAAGTATAAAACATTACTCAAGATTATTTGTTAGCTTGACAGGAGTAAGATTTTGTAAAATCTCAGTGAAATCTGATTTTATAAAAAAATTCACCTGTATTTAGGGAAATAAAACGTGAATGTTCCTTATTATTCACATCTACTAATAACTTCAACTTGTGAAATTTTGAAAAGAAAGAATCTTTAAAAATCTGAATGCTTTATATTACATATAAAACACTTACGCACATCTTGTGTCATTTTTAATTCTAAAAATTGAATAACAGCAAAAACATTGAGTCTCATCCATATTTTCGGAATTTGTTAAAATTTTGCAATAAAAAATAGTCGAAAATAGTTATAAAGTGGTTTCTACATCAAAATTAATTTGGAAACAAAAATTTTAAGAAATAATTTCTATGCTGAGTATATGAGGGAATTAATATAAACAGATGAGAATCGTTAGAGCCACAATGAAACAATACATTTTTTCTAGGTTTATAAATGCTGCAATGGTGTGTGTTTATTTAAATATGCGAGAGACCAATTATAGTTGATGAAATAGGCCAAATATTTGGCATACGCATGAACAGAATCATTGTTGATGAGCAGAAGATATGATGGAACTTTAAATAGAACCGTTTCCTTTACAAAAAAATGAATGAATATAATCTAATAGTTGTAATATTTTCATAATTTTTGGTATTAAAATTTCCTTATTAATTCGATTTGAAAATAAAGCAAATTGAAAAGAAGTAATTTAGAATTAGAGAGAACTAACTTCGTTCCATCAAATGCTTAAATTTATTTTAAGAAGTGTACATTAAAAACTCACTAATAAGAAAATAATTTTTTTAAAAAAAAAATATGAAACGTCACACTTTTGTAGTAAAAAGGAAACGTAGGAAATCAATATTACGTGTTTAGATTCATTGGCAGTTCAATTATATTAACGTACCGTTATAAAGCAACACTAGGGTGATTTAGGGACAAACTTCGTAATTTTGAACAGCGATCAGATGATGAGGATGGCATTCAGGATAGCGCCCCTTCCCTCTTCCCATCACACCAGAGGGAGGACGTTTGTCCCGGGTGTACTTAACGTGCACCATGCCCGCTTGCAAGACGGATCTTCGGTGAAATCTGCTCCCGAACCTGAAACCCTCCGGTTCCGAAGCCGAGACCCTACCACCAGGTCACCGCGACCCAGATTCATTCGCAGACGTTTAAGGTTTATTTTGATTTGAATGGCCTTTAACTCGAATGCTTCTTATTTTAATCTATTTCAAGAAAAGTATACACTGTAAGATTAGTAATTTCGGTTGGTCGGTAGACAGGAAACTGTTTTCCTACAATTTCATTAAAATGCATTTTAGGGCTTAAACTATAAAAATTCAAAATAAGTACAGATGCGCTATATTTTATCTTATATCCATGATTTTCAGCAACCATTTACAGTCTTGCTTTTAGATAGGATTGTTAATTTTCAGATTAAACAATGGATGGAAAATAAATGTCACTTGCAAATCCTTTGTTTACAAGCTTAAAGCACTATATTTTGAAAATATATTATAATTATACGGAGGTTCAAACAATTCAATCGCCTTTTATTCTTTTTAATGACTCGCTTCAACTCGTGGGCGGATGTTCTTTTTCATTCTAAAATTATTTCATCAATATATTTTTTAAAAAAAAATGGAAGTAGGAAATTACTGCTCTTATGTATTAGTTATTTATATTAGTAACACACAATTCAACACAAGGTAATCGGAATCTTGAAACTAATTTCCTTATTCTGTTCGTGATCAGATTCGAGGATGACATCCGATTCAACCTGGCTCCTCCCAAGCCCATCGATTTGATGATAGTAGTGTGTTATACCTCATAGTGACCTACGTACATATCACGTAGGTCACTACGTCCACTTGCATTGGAAAAGAGGTTGCAAACCTAGAACTTGTAAAAGTCGATAATGTACCAATCTATAAAATTTCTACATTTATCTTTGTTTTCATTGCGTTCCCCCTCAAACTTTTTCCATCAAATGGCATTTTCATCAATTTCAATATAAAATTGATATTGAAGCAGAACGAAATTTCCGATTCCTAAGTTCTTTAAAGCAAATTTTGAAAAAAGGATTCTTTGAATAAAACAAGAAAAGAAGTCTTTTTCGATTTTTTTTTTAATTTTACGAAATTTTGGTTTGGAAAGATCAATTCTTTGAGTGATGGATTTGGAACTTAAGTAATTCAATGTTTAATATTGAATTTATAGATGTTCAATCCTAATCGAATTTCAGGCAAGAATGTAAGTTATTTTCCATTCGGTGAAAAGATATTTTTATTAGTTATGTGCTATTTCATGAAAATTATTTTTCAACTTTTATTCCGATATTTGGTTTTTCTAAAAGTGAAGATTTTTCAATATCATTAGGGACAATTCTAGATATAAGGAAAAGGCAGAAATCATATTTTAAAAAATGAAATTCGTTGTCGCAGGTAAAATAATTCAAAAATTAATTTTCATCGTAAAAATTAGATATTACCGGCTTAATTTAAGTTTAATGTATACCAATTGCAGGTTAAAAGCGATAAACGTAAGAAGTGGCAGAAGCGAAAATGTGAGGCAATTGCAAAAGTTTAATTTGGCACATAATCCAGACACTTGAAAGTTTTATTTTAATTCACACTCAGCTTGGAACATGTTTTAATTTCCGAAACTATAAATTAGTTTTAAATGCTATTAGTTCTTTCATCGACGCCTAATTTAGCCAGCAAAGAACTCACTCGCGACTTCTTTCTACTCATTTCTGGATTATTTAGACAACTAACTGAATTTCTTTCAAGTTTATTTCATTACAAGGCATCACTTATAAGCTACTTTTTTGCACTTATAAGGAATAAAACTTTAGATACGAGTTATGAATCTATAACGTACATATCAGCGAGCAGTAAAACATTAGTTTAGACTTGCAAAAGAAGAGAGAGGAAAACAGGTTTTGAAGGCTTTCAATAAGAAATACACTAATGACCATGTTTCAATTTACCATTTAAAATAATACATTCTAGTTGAAGATTTATGAATTTTAATATTTGACAACACTAATTCTAGAGGGTGTACTTTGCAGTTAAATTTAGTTGCGCATAATTGATATTTATTATTTTAACATTATTTTGCACATCATTTCGTACCGTTCATTTGTGAGTTTCTTCAATTTTTTTATTAAATCGATTTCAAAATTCAACAATTTAAACATGAATTTAACACTTAAAATTACTGCTTCAGATTACTGCTTTTAAATTTAAAATCAGAATTCGGTTTTTAATTTTTTTTCTAAAAATCAAAGTGTGTCAAGAGTATGCTCCCAAAGAAAAATAATATAAATTTTTTAAAAAAAAAATTAAAGAAAAAATTACTTTTAAAAAGTCTTATTTTTTTCACCATGAAAACACCTACAAAGATTAATAACCTAAGTTGATGGCACATGCAATTAATCCATTCCCCGGAAAAAATCAAATTAATATTGAGAATAAGCTAGGAAATTTTACATACAAAAAAATTAGTCTGATAAGAAACGCACCTGTATACGATATTCTCATTCAAGTTTAGCAATGCAATCTTACCTTATTAAAGAATTTTTGATATGTTTTTAGAAACTTTATCAGAAATTATTGTCATAGTTTTTTTAATTACAAACTATATTAACATCTGGAATAAGATTATATAAATTCTTATGACAGAATTATAGTTTCTCGCAATCGTTTTCAGCTCGGGCTTTTAACTCACGGTAGTGTAAACTCTTCCAATCAAAGACCATACCTTTCAGTACTTCTAGAATGTTTGGAATTGTATCCCTATAATTTCGGGAAATACAAAATGTTTACTTTGATAAATATCCTGAAACGAAAGAGTTGTTAAATAGCAAAAAAAAAAGCAAATGAATAGAACACTACTTTCGAGCTCATATTGTTCACTGGCAAAAAAAAGAAAGAATCGAAGCTAATTTTAAAAAATGAATAAAAGAACAAAATCTGATTAAAGATGCTTATTTAACCATGCAAATACATGATTTCAAAACAGTTAAGTGTACAGAGTTCGCACAGTGATCGATCTTCCAAGAAATGAAATTCAAAGTGACAATGCCTTACAAATCACCGTCTCAATATCTTACAACCGTGCACCAGAGAGAAATATTTTGAAGGACGAGGAGAAAAGTAAAATCTAAAACAATTCACTTTTCAAAGTCCAATTTAAAATAACTGCTAGAGAGAATTTACAATCCCTTAAATTAACATTTTCAAGAACAGATTTCTTAAAAATTACGAAGTATTTTATTTCATTATTTTTATTTAATATTGAAACAATTTGGTGAGGCAAAAAATTATTCTTATAAATTTTAATCAAAAGTTTAATTTATTTCTCTTGGCTTTTATTCGAGCAGGTTTGTGAAAATTAACATAGAGTGATTTTCTCCGGAGGAAAACCTAAATTAGTTAAAATCTTGTGAACTAGTCAGAATTAAAACTTCAATTTGTTACTTATTCAGAATAGTGCCAAAGTTTAAAAAATATATAAATAAAATTTATATATTCTTTTACTACACAAGTTAGTTCGCGATCCTTCCAATGAACATTCTTAAACAAGGTGACAATACAAGGAAACAGAGGCTATGAAAATGCCAATTCAAAAATGCAATGAAGGTTATAGAATCTTATTTAATTTCAAAAAGTCTTATTTTAATCTCAAACTAAAGATCGGAGAGAGTACGGGATAAACTTCTTCTCTATCAAAGAATTCAAAATATACGAAAAGATAAAAAGTAAGAATTCAAATAATGCATTTGGATTAAAAATTTGTCATCTTAATTTTTTTATTTCGGAAAATTTATAAATGGGAAAAAGTACAAATGAAGCTTTGCATTTTAAATATGAAACGCATTTCTAGAAGGGCAACAAATGAGTCGCAATTGTTATGGGACGACTTATAAATGTGAATCGCAAAAACAGATATTGGATATGTTTTTCATTTTGTGAAAAGAAGACTTTTAATCTCAATTCAAAGCTGATTTGAGAGGAAAGTTTAAAAAGCTTGCAAAATAGTTAGCATCATTTTTCGTTCAGTATTGACAACTTTCAAAACGCACGATTTGGCTCAATTATGATATTTTGGATACCAGGGATACCATTTTGATATCATTAAAGTTTCAAACTCCCTTAAATAGCTCCGGATGTACATATTAAAATGGGTACATGCATACGAATGTGAAAAAAAATCAATGATTTATTTCAAACAGAATGATTAAGGCTCAATTAATATTCAGACTTTCAAATAATCCTAAAAATGTTTATAAGATTTATTATAAAATATTTCAACCACTCTGGCTGTTGGCTATATTAGTTTATTGATACACATTACAAAATCTCTCTATTATTGAAATTACAATACTGAATAGCCCACACAATAATATCAATTTCTTTTAACGGCCATTGGTATCACTCGATCGCGAATAATCGCTGTTATAGGTAAAATTACATCGACGAAAATTTAGATAGTATTCAAATCCAACTACACCAAATTTTACGAAAATGATAAATTGACACTAGTTCTAAAACTAAATATAAATTCCTATTTATACTCAATTTCATTTTTTTTAATTTCTTCACTGAAAAAATCTTTTCCGTCTCATGGAAAAAACTTTCTTCTCAAAATAAGTGAAAAATTCATAATACTTCAAAGACCGAATGGAAATGAGATGCGAATTTTTAACCGCTTTCTTGATTCAGTTTGACATCATAACTTCATCGTACAATGGAAAACTATTTCTGAAGTTTGTATATGTGATAACCTATAAAATTTTATAGAAGCACTAAAAAAGCGTACACAGGAACTACAGTCTTGGCAGATGGTGAATTTTACGAGTCCACTAACTCTAAAAAATGAGAATCTTTTTGTATAGCATTTACACAATATAAAAAAACGTGTTTGAAATGTATGTTTCATGATAATGCAATAATTCAGAGATGTAAACGTTTGTGAGCATTTCATCCTTACTCAAGTGCGATGCTATTTGATTTGCTTCGTGTATAAGGACCTCTCCAGAGGAATATTGTATTAATCACATAGTCCAATTAAATGGTTCAAATTACAATAATTATATTTGTGTATTTAGGGATGGCAGACATGACGCTTGCATCCACGATATTATTTACTGCCGTTTTAAAATTCGGAAATTAGCTCTTTCATATGCCTTTTGAACTTGAATTAATTTTGAACTCGTGATATTATCATCACAACTGTCCCGTACGGTATGCACTATTTAATCATGGCACAGTCTAATCTGTGCAACTTATTAGGAATGAATTAAGAAGAGCTTTCTACATTACCTTGTAAATTATATAAAGCTCTGGTAGTTTAATAACTTTTCGAGTTGGGGTGGATTTTCAGCTAGTTTATTTATTACAGCTACTGGGCTTAGGGGGGAGGGGGGCAAAATGCAGGTAGATCCATTCCAATATTTTATTTGCAAATAAATTGGTAAAAGATACAAATTCGATGAATAAAATATCAAGCCTATAATGTTTGTTGGCGCTGGATTTCCAAATTCATAAAATAAAGTTGAGGATTATTATTTATATCATATGGAATTTTAATTTACTATGGTATGTCTAATTTCACAGGTCTGTAAAATAATTTTAAAATAGTAATTCTTTAAAGTTGAAAATTTTATAGTGTGGAGATATTTTTTTGATTTGATTGTTTAGAACTCTTAATATCACATTTCTAAAATCATTATTTAAAAGCAGGGTCTGATGAAAAGTTCAATTTTTTTACGTGAATTGCTATTATATGCTACTCAATAATAATATACGATTCAAATCTTTAACAGCGAAAAAGTGCATACTGGCACGAAAATCGCGGAACAATCAGAAATCATTACGAAGATTACTGAATTATGAACTTTGGGAGAAAATAAGGAAAAAATTCTCATTCAATAAAATATACAAGTGAATTAACTGCTTTTAAACTGAACGTGAGAAATTAAGAAAGTCAAGCTGTTTGAGTGGTAAAATATTAACCCATGTATTACAGCAAATCTATTTAAAAAATTAACGCAGCAAGACAAAAATTCTGCTAATTATGCAACTAAATTGGCCAGGTTTTAATGGAGTTATAATTACTTGGGACCATGAAATACCTGCATTCCTACCCCCAATTTCGAATAATTCCGGCGATTAGATATTAATCGGCTATGAAACGAATTTCATTGTTAAATGATAGCTAAGCATTTTCCCATTGTTATTAAATTAAACTCAGTTTAACTCAGAGGCAACGTTAGCAGGAGGAGAGGAAAACATTTACTCCTTTATCGGTAACCACTTGCCCAAACTTCCCTCTCGTTGAGAAACAGAATTTCATCGACAGAAGATTTCTATTCAGAAAAGTTAGAGAGCTGAGCATTAACAATCATATCAATTTAAACTCCATCTTAAAGTTAATATGCTGTACACAATCGAAATATTTAAATAAGGCTCGATTACATTTGGCAAATTGATAAGATGACAAATCAATAGGATTTCGCCTGTAAAACGATAGTTTTTGCTCGGTCGTTTGGTATTACAGATATTTTTGGTTGATAATTTTTGGACGACGATGTCAAGTCCGCAGAAAAGATAAGTATCTGAATGTAAAGAACTAAATGATATTTCATTTTCTTTCTTTAAATTAAACTATTAAGAGTTATTTTGAAGACAAATGAGGGAAATTGTGCTTGCCCTTTTGTCGGATTTATCTTGCATTTTCTACCGCCACCTCTAAATTAATCTCTCTCCCCATCTTGTGTGTTTCACCATTCTTGACCAAGACTGTAGGGGGGTGGGGAGGGAATCTATATCGTTCAACTCCCTGCAAATGTACGCAATGGACATTCATCACATTTCATTTGCGGAACGGAGATGCACGAACAGAGGCTGTGATCTGCCGAACACTGCGGGATTCGTTCCCAGTCGCAAGGAATGTCGTGGTGGGGGAATCCCTCGAAACGCTCGAAGAACGATGGTGACGGGGCGGAGCAAGAATCCGAATCGAGACGCTGATCAAGGAGGTGGAACTCCCTCAACATTGAACATGCACAGTTAAGTAACTGCATTAAAAGATTCACGAGTGCATAAATGTATATTTATAAATACAATTTCATTATAAAAGCATACAAATCCATGATTACAAAATTCAGAATCTAAAACCTTTGCATTTTGAAAGTGATTTCGTTTGGTACTTTATCTTACAAATATGGCATTTAACTTAAAATTTAAATCAATTGTTTTTATGAAATTCATTCCACGTGAAACAAAAATGATTCATAGTCAATAACTATAACGGCTGTTCGTCCATTTTCATTTAAATCATTAAGATGAAGAAATATGTCATATTTTAATTAGTATTCCATGAACTTAATTTTTCCCTTTGAAAAAATATCAACATATTTTTTTTAATTACAATTAAAAAAAACAAGTTGTTTTGCATTTGAAATCCGAGTTGCATATCCAGTTTTAAATTAAAGAATATGGAAATTCTTGTAAATTTAAAAATGCTGTAATGAACGGATATCATTAATTTGACTCAAGAAGCTTCAATTAGGTTTTTTATATCGTCAGGGTCAGAGCCATGACCATTGGCGAAATACGCGGCAAATCTTAGTGTCTACGAATATGAAGTAAAAAGAAGACGAAAACTATGTCTTGCGACGTTTTAACAAGTTACGGTTATTGCATTCCCAGATTCCTTGGGTAATGCATGCAAGTAAATAGACCGGCAGTCCTTTGAGAGATTTAGTCAGTCCAAAATATGATATTAAAACTGTTTACTAAATTATATCAAACTGTTTATGTCATGCAATTACCAAAATAATTTGGTTATATAAACTTTTAAGAATGGATTTCGCTCAATATTTGATCGAAATTACAACTTTAAATTTTAGAGTTTGGATAGATGATGCTAGTCGATCGAGGAAGCACAACTGAACAAAATTGGATGAAATTTAGCCCAGAGATAGAGTAGAGTCTAGACATAGACTACTATTTATTTCGATTAATTGAGTGGTTTAATTTTCTATTAATTAAAAACTAACTTTCCCACAAAAAATCTTTATTTCCAGAACGCCAAATGAGTAAGACTTCGGTTTTCATTTTTCCCACTCTAATGAGGTTAAGCTTAACATGTTTCTGACCCGTCATTTCAAACGATTCTGATTATTTCCTTAATGTTTCATGCATTTGAAACTAAGCATTTTTAATTAATCGATCCTTCGAATTCATTCTGAAGTTTTTTTGAATTAAATTAAAACATTATAAAGGAAATTAAAAATTACCTATCTCTATTGCGTTACCACAACAAGCGTAAAAAATTCAAGTATTCCCGTTGCCCCACTTAGCACTGAAAATTCAAGCATGAGCCGTGTGGTGTAACTATTAACTGTATTTTCCTTTTAGTTTGAAAGTTTGAAAATTACGTGCATGATACTGTTGTAACTATCACAAATCTCGATCGATAGACTTAATTTGATTTTAAAGAAAAACGGACTTGATTTTCTCTTTACTTCATTTCAGGTATAGAATATAAATAAATCGTTTTTAGGTTAGTTGTGTGCTTTTCCATGCATATGAAGACGCGGGTAAAAACTAGCTGTTTATATGCCTGTGAAAGTACCGGCTGACTGACTTATCGTTATAAGAGGGTTATAAATTTTGGCAGATGAGGCTTAACATTTGCTGGGTATAAAGACTTTTAGAAGTCAAATTTCATCTATCTAGCTTCTCTAATTTTATTTAATCAAATTTTATCTAACTTCAATTTGCAGCAATCAAGTTAATTTATATTCGGATGGCTGGACAAAGACTTTGAAAAATTGATTTCACTAAAAATTTGAAATAATTCAATGCACCTGGCGTAAAGATCACATACCAAATTTAAATTGTCTAGCAGTAAGCGATTTTCAGTTATCGTACACAGATGCATATTTAAAAAAAATTCAAACTTAGGAAGAGAAAATCCATCGGAATCTTCTGTTTGTAGTTTGTTACTGTTACATATTCTTATGATAAATATTCTTTATTCTTAAAATAATTTTGCACAAGAGAAAGTAAAGATCAGAGGTACTCTCATAAGGTGCAACGGAAAAAACTGACCTGCTTTCAAATAGTTAGGGTCAGTTTTAATATTAGTTTATAAAGACATGATTTTGAATCTTTAAATTTTGTACTAGAGAAATAATTGCATCATAAAAGAAATTTTAAATAAATTATTGCATTTGTAAAGCTGCATTGATAATTCAGAAAAAAACTTAAAATATATTATTGAATTTTATTTCCCTATTAAGATGCTCCATTTAAATAATATATATAGATTTATGTTCACGTCTAAATGAAAGTAAGAAACTGAATACTAATAACTAAGTTTTATTAATAAGATCAATTCATGGATTCATTCAATGATTAAACATGCTTTTAAAATTTGTAACTTGTATTATTTTTGAATAAACCGCGACATAAAATAATTGTAATTTATTGCTAGTAGAGCATTAAATTTCTTTCTAATTGGAGTTCTCTTATCTTATCAGCCTGAAAGTTCGATGAATTGAATAAATTTTAGAGCCACCAACGAAATTATAACGCGTCGTGCAATAATGCATGACACGAATTATGATTTTCAATTACAAGGAAAACATCCTCCTGCATTATACTAAAATCGACTTTTAAGATTTAAAAAAAAGCAGTACAGAATTTCGAAATTCGAAAACAGAATCAAACGATCATGATTGATTATGAAATGGTTTGAATGTTAAATGGACAGAAATTTCATTTCACTCAAATCAATTATCGAAGAGAAATAGAAAAAATTAAAAGAGAATTAAATAAGAAAGGTAGTTTCGAATATTTGAAATATATGGTTGCCAATCGAAAACGTTGGGTGGTACAAAGCGTAGTGAATACACATTCCGTCAACTATCTTTTAAGCGTCAACCTCATGTGAAAAATATGAGAGAAAGCTAATAAATTCCCCATGTTTTACAAAAACCACTTTAAACAGCTTATATTTCTTTTCTCTTACAACTAGTGTATAAACTAAAAGCTGTTTTAGAAAGATCTGACAATTTAATAATTTTTTAATTCAAAATATTAAATTTTTATATTTAAAAAATATCTTATCAGTTAAGATTTTGAAACTCATAAAAACGAATATTTTAAAAATATTTCAAATAATTTCCCAAGAAAAATTTAAAATAAATAAATAAATTTTAATCTTTAACTGTACAGATGTCATTTCTGTAGCTAAAGATTTGTATTTTTTTAGTGTTAAAATTTGTTGCCCTGATATAACAGCCAAGTTAAGCTACCTGTTAACAATGTAGCTAAAATTATTCTTAGAAAATGGACGAACATTAATATTTTTTTAATATTTCATAACGAGCTATTTTGAACTGGGCTTTCAAAATGCAAAGGTGTTTAAAATAACATTAAAAAGTTTGCAAAAAACCAGATGATTACCTTAAGATCTGACAATGTACAAAACATTAAATGTAACTTACCTTTAATACAATTTAACAACAATTATATAACAATATCAACTTGATTAATGGTTATTTATTTTAAAATTAATTCCTGGGTAAAGAAGGCTAGAAAAAGCTACCTCAATTTTTCATTTACTCTCTCCACAAAATTTTCTTAATTATCAAAGAATACACTTAGTTGCACGAAAACCAGAGCAAAAGAGCAATTTGCGTTTATTTATAAAACCTTTCAAAATTCTTTACAAAAATTATGAAAAATAGCATTTTATAGGTGCTCTTATTCAATTACATCCATAGAAACAAAATTTACAAAAGGAAGTTTATCAAAATGGAAATGCATTAAAAAGGGACCACTTTCTATATTCAAATGTAATTGCATATAGTTTCTAAACTTTTGTCAGAATTAGTTTGAAAATTCATTCAAATAAATAAAAGCAGTTCAATTAAATCCAACTAACATTCAAATAAATAAAACTTATAAGAAATGAACTAATATTGGGTTATTGTACTATTAAAATCTGAAATCAATACATCAAAATGAGGGTATTTAATATACTTGACTATTTGATAGTTTTACATTTTGGAGGTTTCAGAACGATTATTAAGAATGAAAATTCGTCTGAATACTTTTTACAAATTTATGATAAATATTACTGGTTATTGAGAATCGGTGATCATTTTGTTTTTCTATGATTGCGAATCAGTTAAAGGAAAAGAAAAAAAAATCGGATTAAAATACATAATTCGATGATTGAGTTTCTTTAATAAGACAAATTGAAATAAAATTTACAATAAATTGCACAATTTTTTGCAATTGTTTTGTACAATTTTTTTAAAATTTACAATATAATTGACAGTTTTCTGTAACAAAAATGTTACACGAAAAAAATCTATAAATTATATCATCGCAGCTTGCTTTTTCTTTTTTCTGATTATGTTTAATGGTATTTTTCGTTTAAGAAATGCGACTGGTAAATATAAGAAATTAAAACTAACAAAATTGGATTTACGATAAAATAAAAAAATTTACTTATTACTAAGAGGTGCAAAATTGTTTGGCAAATACAAAACTTCCAGAATCTTGTTCTGTTACGTTCATAAATTTTAAGTGCTATTTTTGTGCATCAATTATTAAATATTTGATCGGAAACTGCGGTCCAATATCTTATATCACATTCCAAGTTTTATCAATGTCATGACATGGATTCTACGATAAATTTTTATATTTAATGCACAAATTATAAAAAAAGATGATCTAGTTTTGTTGTAAAGACATATTTTCATCTCGTATTAAGTGAATCTGAGGAGCATTTTGAGATAGACCTCGTACATTCAAACCGTGGTCAAATTACTGCAATGACAGCCATGAATACAGATTTCCCCAAACTTCAAAGTGACTTCAGCGATATGACAATCGATTCTAATTATTCGAATAGGGATCAGATTCATTTACATGACAGTTCTTTTGTGGAGTGGAATTTCAAACCCAATCGCGAAGATCCAATAATGAATATTCGGAGAATTTTAAAATCATTGATAGAGTCATATTTTATTCAGTTTAAAGAAAATATACTATTATTTAAATTTTAAAATATAACTCGTAAATAATAATTAAAACATTCTAATAAACATATGCTCATCAGTGGTCTTTTTAATAAAAAAACTGAAATAATGCTCACCCATTATCCACTTACGGTAATGCAAAACCGGCGTTGAAGGAATTCTTCCTCTTATAATCGTTGATATCCAGTCTGAAAAATGAATTACATTTTAGCTATAATTACAATAGAATGTAATCCAAATGAACTATTTTAATCGCTTTTACTTGAATGCAAATAAAACATTTTTAATATGCATGGAAATAAATAATTAAATTACAAATGCTTGTAACTAAAATAAATACAAAAAAGAAATGAATGATCTAATTTCTAAATATTCATTATATTTACAAAACTGATATTAAAGTTTAAGCATTTCTAAGCGGTTATCATCATTTTTGCTTTTTTTGGATTTCCAAGGTTTTAATAGAAAAATTCTCCATTTTTTAATGCACTCATAATCATGTGCTTCCAGAAAGAAACTATATTAATAAAAAAATTTTAGTTTAATATTTTACACAATTTATTAATAATAAAATTATGGAATGTTAGCAGTTCATCCAATATTTAATGCAACTTGATTAACCGATAATCTAATGTAAAAATTTTAAAATATTTTTAAATATGAAATTGCAAAATTCTTAACATCACTACCGAAGTGAAAATTCAATTACAAACTTCAATCCTAAAAAAGTTAAAAAAAGATTTATGTTAGAAAAACTTAAGCATAGTCGATTGAAAATTTAAAATGTTCCAATTGATGATTTATAACAGAAAATTATATATACGGTGAGAGAGATTACATGATTTTATGCACTAAGTACGAAGTTCAAATAAATAGCCTAACCAAATGTCAACCTAAAAATAGTCGAGTCATTAAGATTTGTTATCCCATATTAATAACTCTGTGAAAATAATACTAAACACAAATCTTGGAAAAAAATCGAAACAAGTAGAAGATGCATTTATCTAAACTATGAGATCTAAACATCAAACTTTTCTAAACATTATTCTGAAGTCAAAGCAGATGTTACCATATAACACGTTCATTATTTTTAATCCATTCTTTATTTTCATGTACGTTTGTTCATATAGTTGGCGTCTTTCAAAAGAAAAAAAAACTCCCAACGAAACTTTTAACTTGATAAACAGTTTCAATTATGTACTTAAATACTACTCACACATTTCCAAATATAAAATATCTTTAATGAAAAAAAGAAAAAAAAAAGAAATCTACGATCGCAAATTTGAAATTATCATATGAGAACATTTTTATTTTTAAGTCACTATCTTTACACACCGATGGTGCCTCTGACACATCATTCAAGATTGTGCATCATTTTGACATTTTATTTACTTATTTCTCAAATGTAATTGCTAAAAACGACTACATAATGGTTAAGAGATGTGGATTAATTTTTCAAAGAAATTCGACTAAAAAGAATTATGCATATTTATTTTACATAACAATAAACAAATTTTTGTATTGGTGAATAATTTTGCATCTAATTATTTTTCGGAGTGCAAAGTGTTAATTTATTCAGTAGTTTAAATCAATTTGAAAATGCAGTACTGGTAAAAGTGGGTCAACCTTTTATGAATGTATCTGCTTTTAAAGAAGCATACGCAAAAGCTGGAAAGAAAATATATTCTATTAAATAACGTTAAGGAATATTGCCAATTATGCTTTATTCATTGTCTATGCGATTTCGATGTTCAATCATTCGTTATCTTCAATTATTCAAAAATCCCTAACGAGAACATGTTCCCACATAAAATTTCAAAATGCAAAATATTTTTAGCAGAGTCTTTAAAGAATAGGCATAAATTCTATACATTCTCCGAGGCCAAATTTGGTCCAAAAGCCCAGCAGTATAAGTGGTTGAAATGCCTAATTTAGAACATACATTCTTTTTAAGAATTCTTTTGATTTTAATAACATTTTTAGACCTGACAAAGGGTTGAAAAAAAAGAAAGTTGAACTTAATAAAATATTATGTCTTACCAAACAAAACACTTTGTAAAGTAATTATAATTGAATTTAGATCAAGAAGGATTAACAGAACATTCAAATGAATAAATTTATATGAAAATTTCAGAATTATCACATAAAAGAATAGCGACCATAAGAATGATAAAATTCGATTTCGAACGCAGAAACCTGCATTTCCGTTAAAGAGTGTCATCTTTATTTTTATTAAAACTAATTTTAGTTCTTTAATACGCATACGTTGTACACAAAGCCAATGTTGATTAACTTTTTTAAATCTGTTTCTTCAGGGCATCAATTTTGTTTTGAAATTTCTTTTAACAAATTACTCAAAATTTTGATTTGAAACTTATTTATATTCAGAACGAAACAAAAAATAATTGCGAAAAATCAGAGTGAATATTTTACTATCTCAAAGAAAAATATTTTTTTTACGGTTTAAGCTGCTTTTAAATAAAAAAAAGGTGTGTTGTTAACATGATTCAAATAATGCCAGTATCATTGATTCTTAGGATGGCATGCTTTTGTGAATTGCATACTCTAAAAACAAGCAGAAAATGCAATGTCAGATGCAATCGGGACAAATGAAAACAGGAGAAAAATGCAAAATATTTTTATAACATGAGAATTAACAGTTTAAAGTTTCGAATTTACAACTATATTCTACGTCTGTCATTTTTATTTAAATAGGCCAGAAAAGAAGTTCTAAATATTCCACTAGTTGTATACAAATTTAGTTACTCCCAAGATTCTTGCTTAAAATCAAACTTTTATTACTATTTTTACTAATGGTATTGACATAATACGGAAATGCACGTTTTTATTATTCTACGAAGTGCATAACTTGTGTGAAAATAAAAATATGAGCACACGTGGCATTCACAATCGAGGCTGAGGTCATGTGATAAGGAGGGGTATAACAACTTTATTAGAGAGTAGGTAAAAAGTTTAGGAAAATCTTCCCAATGCTTTTTTTAAAACGAAGCTTTATCCCAAAAATGAAATGGTCAATTTTTTAGCAATAATTCTATGAAAATTTTCCCAATCGATTGAAAAAAATATCCCCAAAGAACTACACTTGCAATCACAAAACAAAATTTCAAATATTTAAAATCGTGACGGTTTTGAACCATCGCGTTTAATGCATTTGAAACTAGAGATGGCCGGACAGACAACAATTTGTTGGGATTTGTTTCAAAACTTAACAAGCATCCACAATATTCATGATGTTAAATTGTGTACCAAATGTTATCCATCTAGCTCTGTTTTTATAATTATTGTGTTGTTCAATTATATCCGAAATTATAAATTTGAAATCTCTGAAATATGAAATAATTGATTGTCTCCGAACAAATATTATTTAGAATTTGATAAAAAATCTATCAATTGGTATAAAGATCATACAGCAAATTTCATCCACCTGAATTCATTTGAAAGTCCTTTTCAGTTATTACACTCGTAGTCATATTGTCAAAGATGAATTTGTAGCAGAGATAATTCGAAATTGCGAGTTAGAATTTTTATATTATAGTTCTCTTCACACCTTATATACAATAAATCAATAAAATTAAAGCCCAACAAATTTTAAATTAATTTGAATAATTTGGATTTTAAGCTACACTACGTCGTATATGTTATATAATTATGTTTGCATAAAAGTCTGTTGAGGGATGGGAGGGCGAGAATATGTATTTTAAAAGATTAATTCAATTAGTATAATGACATATAAGATTAAGAGCAGAGGAAATGGATATTACAGCTGACTAATTTATTCAATCTTCCCTATTCAAATAACATTTGCAGCTTCAGTTTTAAAAATATTTTGTCTACACACAAAAATCAAGCCTCGACTCGATAAGTGAATGATTTGCAGGGTTAAGTAGAAATGATGTTTAGATTTAACAAAAGCAATACAAGCTTGGTCAGCTGAAAATGAAACTGATAACATTCCTTTCAGATATGTGAACTAAAGTTTCTTAAAATTATCCGCACTAGGGAACTTGCAACAAACGGTAAAATGAACAGATGGATGGAATAAAAAACAATTTTAGAACCTTCAATAAAAAAATGTGTTTATTAACATACAAAGCATAACACTGCGAATTCAGAGTGAAAAGTATACTTATTTAAAAAGATGCTCAGGGCAAATAAAATGTTCCTCTTCTGCATTTTTTTTAAAATTGCAATCATTTCATACTCTCTCTCCTCTACCTTCCATCAAAAACATTATTAAGGGGAAATAGGAATTATAAAAAAATTGATTACATGTATATAAACCATTTTTTGCATGATATGACCTAGCAGTAAATCAACACATTCATATTGATTCACAGATTAATTGAATTATTTTTTCAGAGTCAAATAATATAGCAATTGTTATGATTATAAATACAGCTAAAATAAGGAAATTCAATTCAAATTAAAGTTTTTAAATGGTAATGACTGACAAATCAAAAAGTAGTATATTTGAATATATCAATATTTACAACTATTTTATAAAACTTGGCAAATGCTTTGCACAACAGGAAATTTCATTTCAAATTGATTTTAAAATTTTAATGAATCAAATATTAAACGAATTTCAGTTGTCTTGGTGACAACTTATGAAAACATTACGACATCCAAACATTTTAAAGAAAAAACTCATAATTTCAATTACATTATATCGCTCAGCAATTTATTATTAACTCTAACGAATTAAAAAAAAACATTTTTATATAATTACCATATCAGAACATGACAAAGTTCTTGAGATGAAGTTTTTGATTTCAACAAAATTCCGTATTAAAATCTTTTTTATCTGCACAAGCTTCCCAAAAAATCAGCCTTTAATAACGTGATACCATTGCATTTACAAAAGCTCTGATTAAAAAAAAAATAAGTTAATGACTACAGCAAATAAAACGTAGAAGAACGTGATTTTGAGCACGTGATTATATGAAATGAAATAAATAGGAAATGGGATATTTCTTTAAACAACAAATGCGAGACAAAATTTTTAAACCGTTTACAATACTAAAGTGACTAATTTAAAGAAAAAAAATTATAATTCTCCTTGCACGAGAAGAATTGCAGTTCAAGAAATATTGTTCTGACATGATACATTGAAATATGCATAGCAGATTTCATTTTAATATATATTCATAATTGCTTTTATTTTCCAATTGTAAATTGTCTATTTCATAGTTTCAGTATAAAATTTGTTGGGCTTACTAGAAGTATCTTTAAATTTCAATGTAAAAATTATAGACATCATCTTTGTGATAAATACTAAAATATTCTTAACTATTTATAAATTAACCTATTTATATATACATTTATATTAAAAGAGTATTATGTTTTGTAATCTGCCTATATTTTTTAGTTGCCGCAAATTTAGAATCTATATAAAATTGGAGAAGTACCACTTAAGATTTCGTGAATAATTTATATTACCACATCCACGATCAATTCTTTAAGAAAATTTAGAATCAGGATACATTTTTAATCAAATCCAGTTAATTTTAATTTAATATTCTTTAACTTAATTATTTTTAATCCAAGTAAAGTTAACAGTTGGTAATATAAAATTTTAAATAATTGTTTTGAGTTCTTTTCATTTCTACATCAAGTCGAATATTTAACTAGTCTAACATTTAAAATATGTTGTATTTAAAGAAAATATGCTTCCCAGTTTCAGAAAAATATTTTCATCCAGTTAAATTTAAGAAAACAATTAACTAATCGAAACCTTTTATTAAAGATACAGAAAACGCTGAATAGAATATCGATTAAAATTTTTGATATAATGCTGAATTTTAAAAAATTAAAACGAAGTTTAATTTTTTTTAAAAAAAAATGTTACATATTATTTAGAAATGCGGTACAGTACAGAAATTAAAACTGTATTTGTAAAAATGTAAAATTCTTACTATAAATAATTATTGCAATTAAACACTTTTATTTTTAAGAATATGTATTATTTTAATTCCGTTTAATTTATGTAATTTTAAACAAAATGAGATATTTCAAAACATTTCTCTAATTTGCCGACTGATCCAAGTTTTCGATGAATAGAAACAAATTTAAGCTTTTTTATCGCAAGCCCAATTTCAAGTTCATAATTTTGTTTTATTTTATTCTTAGGGGGTAAGAGTTTAAAAAGATGGTACTTTTCATAGACCCAGCTAATGTATTTTAAAATTTGTCGCTATCTGGAACTTACGACACACCTTGAACTTGGATTTTTGTTGCTCCACTTTAATTACGCCGTTGTTTCGATCATGCTGGAATTAAAGGCAAAGGACAGCAATTAAAATGAGAGTGAAATTTGTCAGCACAGATAGAACAAATTTTTGAATGAAACGAACTTCGAAAAATGTCAGACTATTTCAGTAAGAAGAAATGGCCACCAGACGTCTTTGTTCAGTCCGAATTAATGAGAGATTTTACCCTCTCTAGAAAATATAAGACAAAATTAAACATTTCTTAAAATGGGTTTTTAAAAAAATATTCGTTCCTTTTAAAGTTTTCCTTGTCTTCCAATCAAGACAAGGAAAACTTAAAAAGATATTCCAAACAAAGGACAGAGACTCCAAGTATGCCTTTATACGTGGACAGAGTCGATCGTCAATCGTACGGTTTTAATTGTATGTTTTTCAGAAGAAAAAAATTAAAATACGTGAAAAAAGGAACTAAACTTTAATTGGAAACCTGAAGTAGAAAATGAGGTACGAATTATGAAGAACTGAAATCGACAAGTACGAGCAATTATAAAAATATGTTATTAGCATAAAAAACTAGTACATATGCTACAAAATTTTTTGCTGTTTTATTTGCTTTAAACCTCCTTAAAAATTAAACTATACATAAAGATTTAGTTAAAAAATTGATAATTTGGCAATATGCTTATTTTTTTCCTGAAATTCCAAAACAAAATCTCTAATGTACAAGTTTCATTATAAAAGGGTCCACCAGGATTTCATCGTCTGTTCGACTTTTAATAAGGTGATTAACATTAAAAGAACATTGTTTTTTAAAGTAGTTTAAAAGAATTTCTATTTTATCTCACTCCCCCCCTTTACCGTGTTTAAGAATGTAATCATTCTGATATGGCCTTCTAGATTAAGGAAGCGATTCACCAAATATTTTTTATTATTTTATAAATTCTAATTGATATAAAATTTATTTAACTTCCATCAACTGATTTTTTTGCTGAGATATGTTCTCAAACTTTCATTCTTTAAAAATTGGAAACATCCGCTCAGTTCAACGACATTGATTCAACAGTCGACATTCATTCAAACTTTTTATTCAAATAGCTTTAAATTACAAACTGCGGATCCTACTGATTGAAGTTATTTTACTGCGAGCAGTTAGGACAAAGAAAATATAAAAAATAAATTTTAAACAAATCATTGCAATTAAAGAATAAAATCTGACAAAAATTTAAATCACCAAAAAATTAAGTTTCAGATGATTTTTATGCGTATATATTGTCTTGAAATGTTGATGAATAATGGTAAATTTCCATTAATTTCAATTAAAATAATAAAAATTTTAAAGCTTCTCTTCAGACTGAGCACATATTATTAAAGAACTATTAATACAATGTAGGTTTTTATAAACAAGGTAAGAGCTTTAAAATTTCATTTGAAATGATATTAAAAATAAACGTTTAATAAATAATGATCACATATCCAATACAGGCAATACAACAATTTTGAATATCTGAAATAAACTGAATAAAAGTACATAACGTAATAATAAACGAGTAGCAATTTTCCGTCAGATAGTAATTTTTTTTTCTCATAAAATGCCATTTTTAAAGTCACTTAACAAAATAATTACATGATCACAAATCAGCAAGCATAGCATTTTAAATATATTATATTAAGTAAGTATAGTCATAAAAATATTTTTTTAAAAATTGATTCCAGATTTATATATGTTATTCTTTGATTAAAAGTACAATAAGATAATCTATTACTTATCAATGCTAAATAGTTAATTAAATTTAATATATTATATTTGATAATAAATACTTTAAAAAATTCTTAAATTATAATTTCCTCAAACAGTATGCATAACATTTGAAATATTTTATACTATATTAAATGAGTAAAAACAAAATTTAATCACATAAAAATTTCAATGATATTTCTTTTGCTGAAATTTTCTAGAAAAATTGGTATCAAAATTCGTTGAGTATAATTTTATTTCTCTTTTTTAAATAATACAGCTGATTCACACTGATTAGCCGATTTTTTGAAGGATTTTAAATAAAATTTGAAAGTGTCTGCTCACCCAGCTATATTTATTACAAAGTCACTAAAAAGCTAAATTCAAAAAAGATTTTATTAAACGCATATTATTTAGTAACATAAAAAAGCCGTGATAATGTATTAATGTGCTCCGTGCCAAGTTGAAGACATAAATTACAGATCCTACCCTAATCACGAAAAAAAAATGAAATAAACAAACCTGATTCGATTAGGTTTCGCACCTGCAAGTCTCTTCAAATAAAAACTGCCTTTTCGAACACCACTCTCAATAACATTGGGCGCCACTTCACGATCACAGAATAAGAATAAACAATAAACAAAAAAATATAGTTTGATAGAATCGCCATCTATGGGCAGGAACCCGAACAACAATTAATAGCAAACTTTATGAAGTAGTGCAATTCATCAGTAGAAATCTGGGTTCGAAAGTTGGAAGATTAACATCAGGATTCATTGCGAAAAATTTTCACGAACATGAGACGGATAAGAAGTAAAAACATGAAATAACTCAATTCAATATGGAAGATTAAAATGCATTATCAATATTTAAAATCGGATCTTTTAACATTTTTTATATGTAAAAAAACTATGATATGCTGAAAGGTGTGAAGTGATAAAAAGAACACGTTTTGGCTATTTATTTCAACTCGCGCTTTTGATCAATTTGCTGATAAAAATGAATCATTTTCCTCAGAGCACACTCATCAATCTAAAATTGTATAATTATTTATGCACTGTAATTTCGAATTACAAGCAAGTCATTTGGAAAAACAAATAATAATCTGAATCATTCTAGACAATTGTTATACAAACAAAAGGAATATATATGTTACGGTATAAGTAATAAATTGTTGATTATATATAATAACTGACGATTATGCATAACCACCACTGGCGATTATATATAAACACCTGATTAATCATATTTATTGTAACAAACACTTTCTGCATACATCTATTAATGTGTTAAGCTTATCAAAATTACAAGCAGTTCCAATTTCTTTCATACAACTTTTCATAAAAATATTAGTAGCGATAAAAATGTTCAGCATTAATAAAAATAAAAAGTATTATGAATAAAAAGGCAAACAAACTTACCCAAGAAATCTGGTTAATTGAATAACAATGTCATAGTCTTTGCAGACATTATGAAAATGAAATGCACGATCTCGATTACTGAAGAGATACTGTCACCAACCGGTAGCTTTCCCGCCCAACGACGAACTGAAGTAGCGGTTCAAAGGCTACTGCACGTGTTGATGATGCACGCGCATATAAATTATGATAGTTTATGACTTCGTCCATAGAACGGACTGAAAACAAAACAAATCATGGAGATGTTTAGGGAAAATACAAAAAAAAAGTAGATTTCCGATCAGAAATACTCGCTGTCTCTCTTGTTTATTGTGAATATCGAAAGTTCTTTTTAAAGAATGAATTTGAAAAAATGAAGATTCCGATTTCCATTTTTTATCGAATTAGAAGTTTTTCTGGTAAAAGATGATTTGATAGAATTTTATTTATTTATTTTGGAATTAAAGGTGAAGTTTTGAAAAATACTTCTGTTTTATTCTTACAAGGGGAGGGCACGGGGCTGAAATTGAAGATCGGGAAGAGATTTAGTACTACAATAGTATATAGAAGGAAGAAATTGTTTTGTTCTCCGGCGTATGTATCAGAATCGTCGTTCTTAGCTTTTGCCTGCTAGCAATAATCAAGTCACAAAGAGCACAAAAATTGCTTTAACTGTATCTTTAACCACCAAAGTTCATGATAATTACATCAGAATGTTCATTCATGAAAAAATTAAATCGCAAAGGTCCATCGATTTAGAGAAAATGATCCTCAAATTCATGGTAAAGCTTATGTATTGACAATTTGATTTCCGATCGGGTGATTCCAATGACTTGGTTGTCAAGGTAACCGTCTCGCGTGCGGAAGGTGAAGGTTCAAACCGAGCTAGCAGTTTTAATTTTTTTATTCAATTAAAAATTTACAATTACTTTTAATTAAAGTGTTTTAAACTTTTTATCTTGAAATAAATATTTATTATCAAAATACATAAAAATAAAATTAACATTTTAAAAGAAAAAGAATATAATAATAGATGCATTTAAAAGAAAATATATTGTTTAAATTTAATTAACGTTTTACAGATAGTTTTAATTCGAAAGATACTTATCTTTATGACAGGATAAATGTTTATTCATTTAAAATTAAATTTATAATTTAATGTTTAAAGGGAAAATAATTAAAAGGGTAACATTAATGGCTATAGAAAACTTAAATTGTTTGCATCATTTTCAAACCATTAATTTTCAAATTCTTGGATTTCAATATTAATAAATTATAAATTATAACTCAACAAAGTTGTATTTATATCAAAAATCGAAGGAGAGAGCTTTTATTTGTTAAATATGTAAGCAACTGTCTTCAACTGCAGAAATTGAAAGAGATAGTAGTGATCTGGTTTAATTTATTGAATGTGTAGGCAGGGGTTTCAAAATGTATTAAACGTATTCATGATTCGTCTTATTTAATCGAACATGATTAAGAAATTGTATACCATAAGTTATCATCACCAATTTTCAATAAGACGATAAGGTATCCATGGTATGCTGCCTAACATTCTGTTGAAAGATATATATTTTAAAATGTAAACAGAGTTTGTTTTCCCATAGATCTCTTAACACGTTCGCTGTCACTACTCCCGCCTAATATCCAGGCCATCTCTCAATTTAGATGACCCCCTTCTTTGCTGTGTCTTAACTGTACAAGAGAAGGGATCATCCAATTACACAGATGGTTTGTTGCAATTGTACGTCATCTGTCGCGCACAGGGGTGGGATGCGACAGCCGATGTGTCAAAGAAATCTTGCTCTTATGTACAATCATTATTCAGTAGTGCAAGATTTAGAAATATACTTTGTTTCTAATGTTTTTACTATAGTTACCCTTCTGGTTCTTGTACATAATCAAAAAAAAGATTAAAATGAAATCTACTATGCATATTTTAATGTATCATGTCAGAACATAATTGTCTGAACGGCCAAACACCACGTCCTCGTACAACTTAAAATATTTTTTATTCATTTTAATTGTTTCTTTGAATGAGCCACTTTAGTATTTCAAACGATCCAAAAAAACTTTGTCTCGCATTTATTGTTTTAAAAAATATCATATTTTCTTTTTATTTCATTTCATATAATCATGTGCAGAAAATGACATTTTCTAGGTTTTATTTGATATAGTCTTTAATTTATTTTTTATTAATCAAAGCTTTTTTAAATGCGATGGCAATTATACTGATTTTTTGAGATGCTCGTGCAGACAATAAAAATTTTACTTTTCGCCTACGGATTTTTGTTGACGCCAGAAAACCTCATTCTCAAACCAATATCATGTTTTGACGTTATAATAAATTTATATAAGATAATTTTTTTTAGAAATATTGAATAATTTTTTACGATGCGAGGCTTTATAATTAATGATTATCACAACTTATTTTTTATGTAAAACTATTTTTTAAATATTATATTATGATTTAAGTATTTAAATAACTTTCTTATATAAAAATAAGTAATAATTAAATTAAATTAAAATTAATTTTAATAATTAATTTAATTTAAATGCTTTTATTTTTTAA
>JAOUZG010012879.1:0-14691 GCA_026289955.1 Argiope argentata
TTTTTTATGAAATCTATCCCATAACAATTATATTTAAGTGTTAACCAAATTTTGCTTGGTCTCTCACTTTCACAACTTAAATGAGAAATCTCAAAAGTGTTGCTTTACAGTATATTTCCTTAAGGGAAAAGACAAGACAAAGTCACGCGGCTTCAAACTCAGTACAGATTTTTTTTTCATTTCATATGAAAAACTCATAAATAGTGGACAAATAATCAAAAGCTAGCTTTCCGAACTCCATCATTTGCTTTGAGAATTATTTCAAAATAAAACCCTGGCGCAGCTCAGCCTGGACTGATTTTGTCCATTAATTTCCCCACTTCGTGTACAGTAGAGAATTACTGTTGCGCAATAATTATTTAAAATTACTTACATTCAGTGTGATAAAATGACTTAATCAGACTCAATCTGCATTAACTCTATTAATACTATTGTTCCCCTAACATACGAATTTATTTAACTTCTAATTAGATGCAATATCCTATTTGGGACATTTATTGTTATTTTAATTCTCTTAATAAAATAAGGATCTTTGAGGTAGTGAAGTGTTTCTGAGTGGTTTTTGTACTTTAAATTCTTTAACACTTTTATTTAATTGCAGATTTAAAATTAAAAATGCAGTAATTCTTTGCGTATGTGAAATGCGTCATTGTGTGCGATTTGTGTGTGTGCGTGTGTAATATAATCCATATTACGTTTGATTGGAAAGCAGTGTGGAAAGTCGTGGCCGAAAATCATCAAATAAATACATATTGTCTTTTCAATTTCGTTTTATTCCAGATCTAGAAGTACGCTGCGCAGCACACAACAGCCGTCGCTTTACATGGTGAAAGGGAGTAGGAAAAAAAAGGATCGAAAATCTACGTGTTGGGTTAACGAGGCGCCTAGCCCCGACAGGGGCTTATCCCTGGTAATGGTAGATGATAAGTGGCATTGCAGTTGGTAATCGTCGTGGCCCTCTTCGATGTAGACTGGAAGTGGTAGAAAAAAAAAGGATCGAAGTGTTATCTCTGGTTTTATATTCTATGATATTCTCATAATAACACACGTGTAGATTTTCGACATTGATTCTGATACATTTGATCTTGACAAGAGAAACAGGATTTTAAAAGAATCTGTTTTATACAAGTAATTTATTATTTATCGGAGGAATCCTCTAAAAGAATATTTACATCAGTGATTCTCTCTCTCTCTCTCACCATCCACTCGGCACGTGGGCTTCACTACGCATTATCTTTATAATACTTCATTTGATTTATTAAATAGGAAAAGTGCCGGCTTGCTGGCACAGAGGTAGCGCGTCTGCCTCGTGTTCTGGAGGTCCCGGTTTGAGCCCCGGTTCGGGCATGGTTGTTCTTCTGTGTGCTATTTGTGAGACGTGTGAATGTGCCCTCCTGTAAAAAGGGGCTGTGCAAGCGTATGTGTGTGTGTGTGTTTCATCTTCGTATGAGCTAGAAGTCAGACTTCTGCCCTCGGGTGCTCAGGGGTTCATACCCTCAGAAGCTACTGCACCCCTCTTTCCGCGGTAAAAAGCGGACACGACATCATCATCAATAGGAAAAGTGGAATGGATCTGGAAATAACATTTTGAAAGGAAATTACTATGCACTAAATTAAGGCAAAACTTTGGTAATTAATTACATTTAAAATTGGAGTAAAATATCATGACTGACACACACACACACAGAGAGAGAGAGAGAGGTGCTAATTATTAAACTTCCCGTATAAACCGCATCCTGCAACGAATGGAACGAACGGAGTGGAACGAAATATTTAGTATACAAAACTATACACGCGTTGCACTCACGGTAGATCAGAAAAGAAGAAAAAATTTAAAAAAACCGGGAAATGCCGGGAACTCAATAAAGCTTCATGTGCGAAGCATCACAAAGATTCGATTCACAATTTCGATCTGCTGTTGAACACACTGTTTGTCGGTTTTTACAGATGAATGAATGTGGTCACTTAGAGTATCTTTTCCTACATCGTCTTGGGCACGATTTTAAAAACTACTACTCTTGCAAAAATTTATCAAAATTTATTTTTGTTTCTGCAAACCGAACTCCCCTCCCTACACACACGAACAATGTACTATTACTTTTTTCTTTACCTTTACTCAATGTTCCATACTTCAATGTTAATCGAAATTACTTGCACGATAACAAGGTCATCACAAAGTAGTCGATAAATGTTAGTATTTTTTATGTATTCCGTTTGTTAATCCATTGCGTTACATTTAATGTTTTATCGAAAAAAGTTGCTCACTAATCGACATTGAATTAATTCCCCCCCCCCCCCTAAATTCCATTGAAAGCGTCTCATGCATGGTCTATATAACAAATTTCGTTGCAATCCTTTCACCCATTTGAGTTGTAGGGGGATTTTTATAGGAGAAATTTAATTATAACCACCCTGCTAATTATATATACATTACTTCCTTATATGTGAATTATTAATGTATTCTAATCTTTAAAAAAAAGTTGAACTTTAGATTTAGATGGAACGTCACATTTTCTGGACCCGAAAAACACATTTCTAACATTATATCGGTCTGTGAACGTGGCGACTTAAAAATGTTTTGAGCTAGATTGATGAAACTTGGTATATGGAATTAAGATCGAATTTGTAGCTTTCTATTAAATCTTGAATGTAATTTATTCTCTGGAAGTCTGAATGGAAGACTGTTTGATTGCAAATGGATTCGATAAGTACAAATTGCAAAGAGCTAGGAGATAAAATTTGGTATGCAGGTTAAAAATCTAAAATGCAGTTTTTTAATCCATGTTCCTATCATCCTCGCATCTTCAGGCGATACCCGCCTTCCCCCGATTTAACCGTCTTGCGGAACGTTAGAACACAGCTTTAGAATAGACAAACCGACAGAAGTTTCGCCACATTTCATTGTGCATGTAAACGCAATTGCGCGCAGCACTGCAATTCGGTATCTTGTCTTGCGATTACAGCTATAGTTCAAGTTCGAATTTCAGTCGAAAGACATGAAAACGAGTAGAATCGATAAATATGGGTTCATATGTAACATATACATATAACCAAAATACATATTTTCACAATTGATACGGAAAAAATTTCAATGATTGACTCACCCAAAAGATGCATATTTCATTATTAACATTCACCGATGCCATGCAAGATATTCGCTTCCTTACCCAAGATCCACGATTTTATAGTGAGGGAGAATAATATTTATGTATATATTAGTCCTTTTTCAATCATTAATAAAAAAAAAATCGAACGGACACAAAGTACAAAATATAAGTAACTAGCTCTTACCCGCGACTTCGTGCACGTGGACATTTTGATGTGTATATGTGAGAAGTGACAGTCTAAAATGTTATCGAAACCGCATGCATGCTTAAACTTTCAACGTCAATTGGAGCAACGCAAAGACGTGAATTTTAAGTGCCAGTTGGGGTAACGCAATGCAGATTAGAAATTTTTTGTTTTATTTTCATTTATAAGCACTTCTGAAGGAACAAAAGATCTATTAATTAACAATGTTTAATTTTAAATTCATCATACACTAGAAAAATAAACGGAATCGTTTGAAATAACCGTTACGTCTAACATCATTAGCGTGGGGGGAAATGTTATGTTATTAAAACCATAAGGGTACTTTTCCGTTTGTCGGGGGCAAACGAACAATCGCCAAAGAAATCTGAGAAAATTTAGCGGAATTCTAAATTATTTGCTAACGGAAACATACCACTATAAGCATATATAAAAAATATATAGCTAATACAAATACAATTTAATTACAAAAACACTCAGTGGAACAGTTTTAATATATAGTCATTTTCGCCAAAAATAAATAAATAATTAAAAATAAAATAAAAGTTTGCCACCAAATTTTAGCGAAATGGCATTTCTAATTACAAGATTTTAATGTCCGTTGCAGCAAATTAACGGAAAATAGATTAAAATATCAATCAATGCAGTAATATGGAAAGCACTAAAAATTTAATCGAAAATGATGAAAATAGGTAAAAGAAATAAGTACAGCAAGAAAAAAATCCAGAGAAATGAATAGGAAATAACGAATTATAATAACACAAGAACAGCATAAGAAAAAAAATTTAATAAACATTCCTTTAGAATAGTAAGATAATATTAAAAGAACACCGGAAATAGAAAAATAAAAACAAACGATTCAAAAAGCTCAGGCAGATGTTTTCAGATTTTTTTTATTTTTGGGCGGAAAAGTTAGTTTTTAATTAATAAAAAATTAATCACCCAATTAACCGGAATAAAAATTAGCCTATGTTCTTCTGTAGACTATAATCTATCTATGTGCTAAATTTCATTGAATTTCCTTCAGCCGTTCTGGCGTGATTGAACCCCATCATCCATCCATCCAAACTTTCACATTTATAATAGTATAGTATAGATATATAACTGCAAAAAAAAACTTTTTGTACAAAAGAATATGCCTTTTCATAAAGCAATTAGTAATTGCTATCTAATTAATAGCCTGTTGGGTCAGGTTTGAGCGACAAAAATATGTATATAACCTTGTTAAAAACAAATTTTTAATCCGTTATAATGGCTTGAATTTTTTGCGTTGATGACCTTTTAACTTATTTATATCGTCTGCAAACCAAGATTTAAACATTTTTCATTTAAAATTTTAATTTTAAAAAAGTATAAAAATGTATTCTTCTATTCAATGTATTCTTGAAAAGATTAATCTTTTTCGAGGCTGAAATTAAAATCAATTGAATGATAGTTGTCTGGATTGTATAATTAGATCCAAATTACCTTAAGAGGTCACCAGTGTTATCGCAATTTATCTCAAAAGTTATCTACACAATTTAGCATTCTAAATTATTTTTGTGCGTTTGTAGGTGAAATTGGATGTAATTATAAAATATATTTCATCAAAGAGATCTGTACTTGGGTCCGTGTACAAAATAATATCCTTTCCGCTTTAATTACTTATTTTCCTTTTTTTTATTTAATTTTTTTAACTACTGCTGCACTTTCGAAGTTTATTTATTTGGGTTCTTTTCTGTTAGTTAGGCGCAAGCAAAAAATCTCCAAAGAAATTTGGCGATTTTTCTCTTAATAATCACTGTGTAAAAATTTGGCGGAATTCTACATTATTTGGCAGTACCTGTGTTTAAATACAAGAAATATTTTTTTTAATAAGTTGAATCTGAATATCATCTCAATATTAGAGTTTAACATCGGTTTAAAATGGACGTAAATAAAAACGAAACGAATGTGAAACCGCACACGCGCAGATCACATTATAGGCGTTGGCAGAGCGGAGAATTTGCTCACAGACAGTTCTGTTTACGATTTAGTAAGACAAAAACAATAAAAATAAAATTAAATAAAAACAGCTGCGTGTCGGTTTGATATATTGTTTTTTATTCTGAACGCCGTATTAAAATGAAGATCTCTGAATATTTATTTGGATTGTCTTTTGAAAGATTCATTTGGTATGCATCTTATATTATGAAAACGAAACTGTTTGATTTTTAAAATATTTAGGGTTAGATTCGATGCTGGAATCATCAATGACTGGAATTCGACGCGACTGAATAAGGTAAATAAGTTTAATCAATTGTATTAGTCAAAGCCGTTTAAAACCCGAGTTTAAAAATTTTACGCACGCTTCACATTGCTATAATTGTAATATTTGTCAACTGTGTTTCTCGTTATTATAGTTTTGTCTTTTGAGCTTTTGTATTTGTGCGTCGTCAATGCTAAAAGATGAAAATTTCCTGAATTTTATTTTCTTTTTTAATCTTGGGTGGTATTCGATTATTTTGTAAAAAGAAAATGAAAACATAACATTATTTTAGTTTTTGTTGTTTTTCCATTTCTCTTTATCTTGTTTAATTTTAAAACTTTTAATTTTGCCCGTTTTATCCATTCTGGTTATATATATATAAGGTATGTACACAATTGCATTAAAAACCCATAAAAATCATCCATATTTAATAATTTAGACACATATCAAATTTATCCTAATAGATGACATGTTCGTGTGGCTTTAAAAAGTTAATGAGGTGATAGCATCATGTAGTAGCTAAAAAATTATATAGAATTATACTTTGCCCATTTCTAATCCCAAATCTAAAAAGTATTATAAATTTTTTTTAAAAAAAGAATATATTAAATATGTAGTCAGCCTGATGTTTGGGGGTTTCTGGCATGACAAAGAAGTCAAAAGCACCTATGCATGATGATTTGGAATAGCAACTTGTAATTTATTGATATGAAGCAAAGGTTAAATTTAATTGAACTAGTTTAGAAGAGTGCATAAAGCTCTTTTTGTGATTTATAGAATTTTTTACCAAATTTAATAATAAATTAATATTTAAGCTTTTTTTGGGGGGGGGTGGATGGAAAGATTTGATGGAATTACATTGCTCATGCTTTGCACTTCCATTGTTTGACATTTGCAACCATTGTGGAATCTGGAAGAAAATCAAATGTTAAACTATAAAAATTATGAAAAAATATAAGTAAATTTTGACAACTTTTATCATTTGAGCATCTCAAAATCAAGTGTGTACATCACAAAATTTTCAATGTGGTGAAATCGTACCTGTGAGCTGATGTAATAAAATTAATGCAGTGATTACATCTTTTGGTATATAATTAGCGAAGGCTGAGCACCTGCCTTGGGTGCATTTGTTAGGGAGTACAAAATAATGGAATCAGTTTAGTGTTTAAAAGAAAATTTTTTAATAAGCTTGTATTCCAAAGAAAAAAATATTATTTTTCAACCAAATGAAAGAAAATTAAACGATTCAATAGCCATATGTTTTCTTAATTGGGAATAAGGGCATATTAGAACTTTAGGGTTCGTAGCTTATAATTATTTTATATATTAAATGCAATAAAATATAATAAGCTTATTAGATCACATTTTAAATAAAAAGCAAAGAATAGTGGGTACTTTTCCATTATCTGGACACCAGCAATAAATTACCAAATAAATTGTGCTGAATTCTGCATAATTTGGTGATTTTTTGCTTTAAAATAGCTGTGAGAAATTTGGCAAAATTATGCATTATTTGGGGATTTTTTTACTGCACCCAGCTAAGGGAAAATGTACAAATAATGATTGTAAATCTTTTTGGATTTATGTGCGAAGGGAAACTTTGTTTTTTGATTCTCCTAAAGCAATGAGAATTCTGCAACAGCATGATTAGAAATTGTATAAATTCCAAAATATTTCGGTGAAAGAATTTATAGTTACAGATGTTGAAAGTACTAAGACTCACCAAATGTAGCACTGAAATCAAACCTATTTAACATGTTTCTAATTTACCAAAAGAAAACAAGTATCTGTTTATACTGTTAGTATGAAATTTACCGGAATATATTCATATTTTTGATAATACTTCACCATTAACTAATAAGTACTATATTATATGCATTTTCAAAATTAATTGTTTTTCAAAAACTAGGATTGTAAAACATGTATCTGGAAACTATGCACTTAAAAATTGAATTATTATTATTAAGAAGTGTATTTATAATTGATATAACCAAGATATATATATCTATATATCAAGGCGAAACAATAAATGGAAACTAACTCCTAATAAAATTAAATTTACTGAGATTTTCTTATTTGGAGTTTCAAAAGAAGATAGAGAACCACAGTGCTAGATAAGACATTACATTATTATTAAGATTAAAAGATTACTTTATTATTATTATTATTATTTTCATTTTAACCTTTATTAAGTGGCAAAAAATAACAGTATGGTTTAGGATTGTGTAGGTATTATAACCAAATATTAAATGGATATTTTACCATGCACACACATTTATAAAATTATTTATTGACTTTTAAATTGTATGGTTCAACTCTGCTGTTAATTTTTATGATAGCAACATCAAGTACAAGTGGTGTAAGATTCTTTAATCAACTAAAACATATTTTCATATCTCTTAATTTCAGTCCCACAAAATTAATTTAAATAATATAATGAAGTTCTTTTGTGTTTGAATTGGCTTTAATAAAATCATTAGCATTTTCATATTGATAAAAATGAAGGAAGGGAATTTATAACATTTCCAGTATGTAGATAATCCTTCAAAATCTTTCAGAAATTATTCATTTTTTAAAATAATTCTGAAGAAATTTAAGATGTAAAGTAATTAGCATTTTTAAATAGAAAGAATTGTTGATCTAAAAATAATAATTCCTTTAAGTGTAGTTTTAAATATATAATTTATATATTGATTCTTATTAATTGCAATTAATTCTATAACTTAAGTGAAGGTTAAAAGGATTTTTTTGCTACACTATCCATTCCTCAGTTTGGTTTTCTAGAATTACACTATATTATGAAAATGAATGCAATGAAAACTATTTCAGTATAATTTGCTATTCAAAATAATTTGCTGTTTTTTTTATTGCTGAATATTTGTGCAAATTATTTAGAATGATTAATATTAAACAACTTTTTTGTAGAAAGTACTATTCAACCAAATAATTCTTGGGTTATTTTGCTACTTAAGTGATAGATTAAGAAACTAAAAAAGAAGCATAAAGCAGCAATAAAAATAACTTTATCTATTTATGAAATACAGAAATATAGCAGTATATATATGTATCAATTCTTTGACATTAATGTAAGTGTTTCAGATATATACCAATAATTCCGGGCAACAATACTGAGATCTTGTAAACCAGTATTATATGTTTCCTTGTATATCTCCATAGGAATAAGAAAAAACCCACATAAGTTTTTTATAGATATTTTGATACAATTGTATCACCATTTATTTATTGCTAGTAATTTTGTGGTTACTTACCATTTAGTATTGCTGCATTCATTTATGCTTTCTTACTATAAGTTTTTTCTTGAAACAACACCCTTCCAGAATCATTGGTTGCTTTTCTAGACACTTTTTCAAATGCATAAATTGTTCAAGATAATTTTGTGAATGTTAAAAGGATTAAACATAAATAAATCAATATAAAACTCCTAATTTTTTTAGGATTACTATTCTTAATCTGTTACAAATTATTGCTAGTTTTGAAAAACATTAAATCTCTCAAAATGTCTATGAAATAATTGTTCAAATTTAAGATGCATTCATATTCAGTCTAGGAAAACTCATTCTAAGGTTTAATAATATATTTTCTTCTGACTTTTTAAGGTAGTAGAAACTCAGTAATTAAAGCTAGTAGTAAAAGCATTAAATACAGTATTTTTCTATAAATAATCCACAGTTTCATATTATAAGTAAAGCTTCTTTTTTTTCAGTTATAAAAAAACTCTTGTATAATCCATATTACCATGTAATCCTCAGAGTATTTTATTTATTTTACATACTATTCCCCATCCACCGATTTGATTTGATTGCTTATCATAATTGATGTAAGAAGTTATTAAAATGAATAAAGTTTAAGTGTATAACTTTTTTACTTGAATATTTCAGTTGCTAAAATATTTTGATATCTGTATATGGCATAAATTGGAAAATAAGAATTTCATAAATCAAATTTAATAAATAAAAACTAAAATTAAGTTTGAAAAATTTAAATACTTTTTTTTTAGATTATTCAGATAAATTATATCCTTTTAAAGAAGATTGCCTATTGGAATAGTTCTTATGAATTAATTGTTAGAAAATTTCTTCATCTTACCATTGTTTTTACAATCCTAAACTACCCTAAAAAATTTATAAATTTGTAATACATCCTTCTATTCTTTCTTTGCTAATTAATGACAGTGAAGTTTTTAGTAATTTTTAATTTGATAAGACATTAACCATATGAGCTTCTGCAAATTATTCAGCCAACTATTGTTTATCTATTCCATTTCTGATTGCCCATTTTTGAAGTTTTCATAGACCACCCTATAATTTAATGCTCTCTCTGATTTCATGTTCATCATCAATACATACAATTTCTCATGTAACATTTTCAAAATGAACTAAATTTTTACAAAAAATGTGAAATTCAATGTTTGAAGCTTTAAAAATGACACAGGAAACGCCTTAAAAGATTTTTAAACTTTTGAAATAATTAAAACGATCTCCAAAAAATTTCTAAAATTAAATCGCATTATTTTAATTAACATTGTCAATTCTTTAAGCAAAAGTATTTATTTTGATAAAAACTTTTATTTTTACCTTATTCTTAAATGTAATAATATATAAGGTAAAATTAGGTGGCCTTTTAGCTTATTCCAATCTGTCACTGTCTTGAGAAAACTTGGTGTGAAACTGCATATATTCCAATTGAATGTCAAGTATTAAGAAAAGAACATCAGATTAATAGTTGAACTTGGGCCAACTTACAATATCCTTGTTTTGGAATGCGGTAGATGAGGAGTTGATGATGCAATATTTTGATAATTTTTTTAAAATTCTCAATATAGGAGGAGGGAAGGAGGGTAAACTAATTTTGCTTTGAGAAATTAGATAAAAAGGTTTAAAAAATGATTGATAACTTACTTAATAATTCAGTTGCTACAGACTCAACAAAAATAAATAAATAAATAATAAAGATAATTTCAGATAAAACAATATAGATATAAGATTTGCTTTTTAAAAAAATAATTAAGTTTTTATTACAAAACGTATGTGATGTTAATTATTCATTAAATTTACTTAGAAATGTGTTGCACTTCTATAGATATATTTATTAAAATTATTGTATCAAACATAAATTAGAGATGGGACATAATTTTGTATATAATAATTGTAATATGGTACTTTTAAGCAAGGAAAGGTTGCTTGTTGAATGGGGAAAGGAGGAATCAAATGTATAAGAAATTTCAGTTGTGTGTGTGTGTATATATATATATATATATATATATATAAGCATTTAACTGTGATTCTGAAAATGATTTGTCAAAATACACACTCGTGCTCAAATATCAAAATAAGCTTTAATTTTTCTCAACATCTTTTTTTTTTTTTATTAATGACATAGTTGTTCACATAAGATGATTTTTTGCAGAATTATAACTTTATCCTTCTAGGCAACAGTTAAGTTAAATATTAGTTAATTTGGGCAAAGGAAAGTGAACTTTGTATCTATGAGAGAAAAATATGGTATGCCAAAAACATTTCTCTTGTTTTATTTACTCTTTTGGATAACTCAAAAACATTATATAAAAGTTAGTTTCTAAGAGAAAACTATTTAAAGCAGGATTTTTGCTGAGAAAATAAAAATCACAATCATTGGTGAAGAAACATTTATTTGTGACTGGTGGGAGCACTTTAATATAAAAATAAATATTTCTATTATTTTGTTATGGAAGTGGGTTTATTAATTTTGTTATTCAGAATATTGACTGATAAATTCATATGAGTTGGAGAAAGGAACTTAGTTTTTGAGTACAGAATAGTGAAATTTATTACAAACAACTTCATCAAGGTTGCATATTATTTCAATTAATGATCATTAGCTAGTTCTTGATATGTATTTTGATCATGAGATAAAAGGCCAAACAAAAAGTGTGTTAGAAGATAGTTAACAATAGAAGAATAAATCAGGTAATTCTTATTAATATCTTGAACTAATAATGGTTTTCAGATATTTTTTGTTGAAGTTTACTGGAGTTTGTTATTGTGTGTTAAAGTGGGAATAATTTTGCTCAGTATTGGGTTTAAATATGATGAGCACCACTAATAATTGTTAATGTCAAAAATAATCTAGTTAATATTAAATAATCTAGAGGGAATTGAATAATAATACTGTAATGTTATGCATTTTACATTGCCAATAACATAAATTTTTAGTATACTAATAAAAAAAATTTGTTTCTGTTTAGGTAAGTTACTCAATTTTGCATTATTAAATATATAAAACTGTTGAGCTTTTTTTTAAAAAAAAAAAAACAAATACTTTCAAAAATTAAGATTATCAAAAGATAACCTCTATAAACTTTCTTTTAACCCAAAATTAAACACAAATCTAACTTCATTTTTTCAATAAATTATATACATTATTCTTTAAGTCCTACTTACCCAGACAATTTATATCGTATAATGGCTTATGAAAAACGTTAAAAAAAGTTTTGTGGAGTATTACATATCATAGATTGAAAGGAGAAACACGTTTCTTTCTTCAGAACAACTTATTGTGTGTCTTTTATCTGGCAACAGAAAGTAGAAATTTGTGTGGAGTTTCGACACGTAACTTTCATGTAATAACTGGAGTAGGGGAATTTCAGTAGAGGAAGATAGAGATTAATAACAGATTCGAGAAAATCAGGGCATCGTTTTCGGCATTAATTTTGTTTAATTTTTAAAAAGAACTATTTAAATTAGGATAATGAAATAAAATAAAATAATTTAGGGAAATATGATAGTGAATAAATTTCCGTTGATTGTGCCCTAATTTCAAAGGACTAATTCCACTTTAAAGGGGAGAGGAGGCTCGAAAAGTGAATAGGATATCTTGTGTAAAGAATCCTAAAAGAGGAATAATATTGTTAAAATATTAATCTCCCAAGACTGGCAATGATTGAGCTGTGGAGACACATCTCAATCACTGTCAACCTACACTTAGATGATGTAGGAATTAACCACAACTCCAGGCCTTCTCCTCGATTGTAAAGTAGCTAGGTGTGAGACGGCTTTAGCAATAATTCATTACTTATCTTAAGCATTAATTTACTTTTATTTGTTTATTTATGTCAGGAACTTTGGGGAAGCCTTGATATAGGAGGTTTTCAAGTCTTGTCTCCAAAATTGGGAACATAAATTGCACTTGGGATTGTGAATGTTTTCCACATATCCTTTACATTTCACGTCCTAGAAATATTATTTTATTTTCTCTAAATTTCTTCTAAAAAAATCAAGCATCCATGATTTCTCATCAAATTGGACAAGGGCATTTCACATCTGAAATTCAATTCCTACTCGAGTTCTTAATAACGTATTAAAAGATGTTGTTTAAAATAAGATTTGAAGATTAACGCTACATTCTATGGAGCTATTTTTTAAAGAATTCAATAATAACTTTTTTTTTCCCGTTTTTAATACGTTATTCTTAAATTAATGAGTGAAAATTATCTTACAAATTTTTTAATTTTGATGTCGGATAATTATCGAAGAATTAAAAAATTGGAATTTTTTATATCTTTGAAACGTTTTACATTATATACGGAACTCTTATAAATGAACAAATGCACTTTTGCAATAATATATTTTTTTGTTGTTGATGTTTTCATCCTTTTACCCGGGATAACTTACCCTCTGACAATAATACGGAAATTTCAGTCTTAATCGAGAGACATCGAACATTAAATCTCTCCTTTAATTATGTTTAAATAAAAAATTATTACTTGTATTTTCTTTGACTTTGGTGACGGAATCGTTACTTGAACTTCAGACCGGAACAGAAATACAGAGAGAGGGCGCTGCTATTATATGAGGTTTAACACTGTGTAAAGTACCGAAGTGGAAGTATTTCAAAGATCGTTCCAAAATTCATTTTAAATTCATGATTTCTTTTCCCATCGAAAATCGAATATTAGAAGCTGAAGGATCTGGCTATAAATTTTGCGCATATTAAAAAGTAATTTGTGTATAAATATTCTTTAATTGTAAACATATTTTTAAACATTTGCTACATCTTTCTAAAATCATTCTCGTTTTTGTTTTTTCTAAAAAAAAAAATCGCTCTAGTTGCAGATAAAGAGATGTCTTTACTTTGCCCATCGTCTTTCTATAGAATTTTCTTCAAATCTTGGAATGGTTCGGGAAGGATTTTGAGAACTTATTGGAAATACTTATAGTTTCTGTTTTCAGATTCCGATTGAATTCACCGTCGGTTGCAGCTTTTTTGTGATGTGATCATATGAAGGGTTTGGGAAAGGTCTTGTAATTTTCGAATAATCTTTAAGCTTTATAGTCATTCCCCCCCTATTATGTCCTGTGAGAATATTAATGGCTGTTGGTTCAAACAATATTCTTAGTTTTCTCTGTAATACATCCAAGTTCTAGTGCGACATTTTCCGTTGCACGTAATAAAAAAAATTATGTCTGTTTATTAGATACCGCAGGGTAAGCAAATTTCGGAATTTGTTATTCAAATCGTTGCTGCTTTCTTTTTATTGAAGTTTTTGTATATTTAGACTCTTATGTCGATAGTGAAGATGTGGCTATTCGTTTTCGTATTTGTAGGGGAGATAAATTTACTGTAGCAGTTGTTTCTAAAAAGTGAGGGTTAATAAATTCCAAAATTTCCAAATGATTCCTAAAGTTTATAGCATAACCTAATCAAATTCCAGTAATTTTTGTGGACGATCCATCTTCTGTGTTGCCTTTAGTTGTATTTAAGAAAAATAGTCGAACCGCCGGTGTTATGATTTTGATAGTTTAAATTAATTCCCAAATATATACTAAAAAGACACATACTTAAAAACTCACGAAATCTTGAAATCTTCCATCCAGTAATCTTATTCTCTTAGTGAGTCCGTTATCGTTTGACGCTAACTATCGACGAACCATTTGCTTTCAGTTTTCCCCTCCCCCTGTGACGCTGACTAGTAAAACCATTTGCTTTCTGTCTTTTGGAAAATAACATGTTTCGCGCCACTTTCATTAGTGATAAATCCAAATATGTAACGTGCTTGTTTATTCCAAACTCTTTAATTACTGTTCAAAGTTTTCATCGCAGACATTCCTTATTTTTATAACAATTTGTGTCCTGAAATTGAACTTGTGAACAATATC
>JAOUZG010012885.1:1220-13245 GCA_026289955.1 Argiope argentata
TATACATTGTTAACATTATTATACATTATTAACATGTGTATACATTGTTAACATTATTATACATTATTAATATTATTATAAATTATGTTATACATAATTGTATTACAGCATTATTATACATTATTAACATTATTATTATAAATTATCTCATACATTATTGTATTATAAAACTCAAAATATTTTTTGTGATCACATATAATTCCTCCTGCATTTATCTTCCCTTTGTTAAATATGTTCAATATGATAAGAGTATAAAGCACAACTTTTTTTTCTAATCTATATAGGATTATGATTAAAGTGTTATGAATTGTGTTACGTTTAGAATTTAGAATTAACTTCACTATCAAGTAATGAAGAAACATTTATTTTTTTTTACTGTGTCCATTTTAAAAGCGTCCATTTTCCAAGGACTGCTGTTATTCCCTGTGTTATAATTGCATGTATAAATGTATGTCATCATTCTTGAAGAAAAGAAATTGCCTTCATATTATAGTACTTTGAGTGCGATTGCTTGGCGGACTTTTCAAAACTCGCCAACTATCAGCGTTTTGATTGGTTGAATCAAATTAAAATTCAGCGATTTAAAAAATTCAATCAATCGGTTTTCCTCATACGTTCAAGAGATTTGGCTCGTTTCCGCCCTCTGGCGAAATGGAGAGGTGATTCTACAGTTAAAGCGTACTTTAAATTTTTATTGAGTAAAAAATATTTTCATTTAATAATCATTTTCCTTAGAATAAAAAAAGAAACAAATTTTACTATAAATAAGTCCTGAGTATATCAGCTAGCTTATAAGATTGAGAAAAATATCATAAAAAGGCAGTGTTATATGAAAGGCGTCGGTCTATTGGTGATATTTTCTGTAATAAGAAAATATAAGTACTCTGTCCTCGTATCAATTTACTCTATCAGCTAATAAACATGCAGCCACTGGCAATCAATAATCAAGAACGATCGGATTACCCTAACAAAGCTCCGTGAAACAAAAATATCATAATTCTTATAATATAAGAGATGAGATAATTCCTGATTATTCTTGCCCATACGTTGGAACTGAGTATGGTTTTAGAATATCAATAATCTTTTATCTCTAACGCCTGGTCACTGCTTGTATTAGTAATGTATTTTTGACTCTATGCCTGAAAGCGTTTGTGTGAGTTTTTACTCTCTCAGCATATATTGCAACTTTATATTCCACTGCACTCCTTGTTCCTCTTGATGATAATGACAACCACTGAGTCTATCATTCCATTATAAAAAAAAACAGCATATAAAGGGGTGAATGGTTTATTTTAAAGTTTTGCTCATTGACGTTGAAATATAGAAAAAAGCAACAGCATTTCAATGGAGGTTCTGTAACAATTAATTAAATGGTTAATATTTCATCAGAATTAAAAACTTGAAACACATTCAGCATAAAGAAGCACTGGATATATCATCTATGTTACCAAATAGTGAAAAGTATCATAAAAAGTTCTGTGTTATCTAAAGGAGCCAGTCTATTGATACTCAATCTTTTTCCTGCAATAAGAAAATATATGCGCTCTGTCTTCGTGTCAATTTACTCTATCAGCTAATAAACATGCAGCCACTGGCAATCAAGAATCAAGAACGATCGGATTACCCTAACAAAGCTCCGTCGAACAAAAAGAATCATAATTCTTATATTATAAGAGATGAGATAATTCCAGATTATTCTTCCCGTACGTTGGAACCAAGAGTGATTTGATAATATCAATGACCTTTTATTTAAGAGTTTTGTCTTCGTGTCAATTTACTCTAACAGCTAATAAACATGCAGCCACTGGCAATCAAGAATCAAGAACTATCGGATTACCCTTAAAAAGTTCCATCAAACAAAAAGAATCATAATTCTTATAATATAAGAGATGAGATAAATCCTGATTAACCTGGCCCATACGTTGGAACTAAGAGTGATTTGAAAATATCAATGATCTTTTATCTTCAACGCCTGCTTATTTTCTTGTATTAATAATGCGTTTTTGACTCTATGCCTGAATGCGTTGTGGGAGTTTTTACTCTCTCAGGATAGATTACTACTTCATATTCAGTTCCACTCCTTGTTCCTTTTGATGCTAATGACAACCACTGAGTCTATCATTCCATTATAAAAACAACTAGTATATAAAAGGATGAATGTTTAATTTTAAAGTTTTGCTCATTGGCGTTGAAATATAGAAAAATAAAAACACTTCAATGAAGGTTCTGTAACAATTTATTAAATGGTTGATATTTCCTCAAAATTAAAAACATGAAACGCATTAACCCTAAAGAAGCATTGGATATATCAGCTATGTTATCAAATGGTGAAAAGAACCATAAAAAGTTCTGTGGTATCTAAAAGGCGCCAGTCTATGGATACTCAATCTTTCCTGCAATAAGAAAATATATGTACTCTGTCTTCGTGTCAATTTACTCTATCAGCTAATAAACATGCAGCCACTGGCAATCAAGAATCAAGAACGATTGGATTACCCTAACAAAGCTCCGTGAAACAAAAAGAGTCTTGAGACAAAACACGTTGCTTTGAAAGTTCTTCTAAGGGAATGTAATCAAATAGGCCGTAAAATGAGACGCCCTCCCGATTAAAACGTACATTAAAGCGGAATGGGTTTTCCTTTTGCTTCTGGAAAACAATTATTTAAAGAGGTTGCACGGAGCTCTCTTTTCTCATTACTTAGAAGATTAAATAAAAAAAATGGCTGCGTGAACTTAAACAAATTCTTTTGATGAGAAGTTCGCGTTGTCGGTTTAAGACGCAGACGTTTCTGTTTCTTATTTACTGAGCTGAAGGGATTTTGTTTACAGGAAGCATTTTCTGAAAAGCGAATTTTAATAAAACTCATCCACAATGCAGATGATTTCCTTGTGTTTCTAGATTGTTATAAAAAGAAAGATGTTACAGAAGTCGAATTTCCATAGAAATGTCAAGCTTCTTTCTCTAAAGGGATTTAGAAGATCTGTGGAGATAAAAGAGCTTATGCTTTAGTAATACTGAGATGAAAAATGGCGAATTTCAATACGGCAAGCAGCCTTTTGTTTCGCGCTTAAAGCTTTAATGCTTTTATTTAATTCTTGTTTTTCAACTACTGTTTCATATCTTATTGTTAAAGCTGAAATTCATTTACGCTCTAAATGTAATAAAAATTAAATTTGCATTAATTTAATATTGTTATTCCTTAAAGTAAAGCAATATAATACAAGAGGTATAAAATATAAAAAAATATTCGAAACAATAATCTCGAACCTGATATGAAATCAAAGTAAGTGAAGCAAAAACTTTAAAGATTTTATATTTTCTTTAAAGAAACAAAATTCCAAATGAAACAAAAAATGTTAATTAGAAGCAAAAATGCAATTGAAAATATTTTATTTTTTATTCATTTATGAAAAAAATGCTTTAGGAAAAATTGTAAAATTTTTGTTATTGGAAAAATGACAAATTATTCAATAGTAGATACAACGGTTGACCCTAAAAATTAAATAAACACTTATAGTATTTTTTTACATCACAAAATATTCCATGAAAGAAGCACTTTCAAATGCAAATACTTTTTCATGTTTCAGCAAAATATAGAATTATTTTAGACTAAAGAAAAGTAAAAAATAATAGTGTTCTAAATATATCCAAATCTCTAATTCTACAAGGTATAAATTTAACATTATACAATATAATAATGTCTGGAACCGTCTAGTTTGAAATTATTAAAATGTTTTATATAGCAAGATTATGTCCTTTTTTAGATTTTAAAATCGTCTGAAATAGTTTTCTAGGAATAAAAAAAAGAGTAGTTTGCAAATATATCCCTTTATACCTCTTTATAATGTATAGAATGGATTTTTTTATACTGAAGTAAAATCTTGTAGCTTGTTTTTGAATCTCTGACATATTTTCTTTCAAAAAGCAAAATTCCAAATGAAAAAAAAAATGTTAATCAGAGGTAAAAAGACGATTAAAAATATTTAAGTTTTTATTTATTTATTAAAAAGTTGTAAAATAGGAAAAATTTGTAATATTGGAAATATGACAAATTATGCAATGGTAGAGTTGATACTGAAAAAGAAATAAACACTTATAGCATTTCTTTTTACATCACAAAATATTCCATAAAAGAAGAACTTTCAAATGCACATGTTTTGATGTTTCAACAAAATATAGAATTATTTTACACTAAAGAAAAGTAAAAAATAATAGTGTTCTAAATATGTCCATATATCTAATTCTACAAGGTATAAATTGAACATTCTACGATATAATAAAGTCTGGAAAAATCTAGTTTGACATTATTACAATGATTTAGTGAGAAAGAATATGTCTTTTTTCAGATTTTAAAATCGTCTGAAATTGTTTTTAGGAATAAAAGTAAAAAGGATAGTTTTGAAAATATATCCATATATCCCCCCTTATAATGTATTGAATGGATTTCTTTACATATTGCAGTAAAAACATGTAGCGTGTTTTTGAATATCTGATAGTCCTATCGAAAAAATGCTGTAGAGAACAAACAAAAATATTTTGGAGCTTTTAAAGAGAGCAAAAGATTGATTTTTTTCCTGAAATAGATTAGAGAATAAATTAAATAGGTGCAAAAATGATGATGTTTTAAATTATTATTAATATCTTTTTTAAAATTATGTCATTATTATTATTTGTTATAAAATCTTGTAACATCTCTTTTGAAGCAACTTAATTTTTCGCCTGAGAAAAAAATCATAAATATCTGAGTCAGATATTTTTTTAAAAAGCATAAAATATTTTTGATGATAAATTATACTTAAAAATATTACAAAGTTATCATATTAAACAAAGTCATATGTGTATGAGAAGTATGTATTCATGATGGCATCTGATTAAAAGGTTTTAAACTATAGCTTCCAATTGTATGTCATACATCATCAAAGTAGGTATTTACTTAATTTGTACGTTTAAGTCTTATAATCTCTATTATAGATTTCCGTTCCAATAAATACATGTTTGCTTTTGTTAAATTAAGATTTTAGATATTTTTCAGGGGAAAACAGAATCAACGGGAGACAACGAATTTATAAGAGCTGGAGAACGCTTGTGTTACGGATATTGTTCTTCTCTTTGAAAGACATTTTCATCGGGCTTTCATTGTTGGCAAAAGGAAATTATTTCCGTACACTTTTGATTAAATTATTAGTTCGATTGCATAAGAGCATTTTTTCAATAGGCTGCACAACAGATAGTTTTAATATAATTAAGAATATAGTTATAAAGTATATGTATATTTAGTACTTTGCTACCAACGCGCCAAGTTGGCGAGCCTCTTTCTAGGGTTGCTCCTTTTGTAGTTTTGCAGGTCATGACCCACCCAGTAGGAACTGGAACTAGGAACACGGTGTATACAGTTGACAGCGGTGTACTTCATGCTTCTTTTAAGAAAAATGAACCTCATTTATAGAATCTTCGCAATTTCTTACTTTATCATCAATTAGCTACACCCAGAGCCCGACTTAGCCCAGTTGAGGCCCGGGGCAAAAACTACTTTGGGACCCCTTCTGTTTTACTACTGTAGTACCTTGATATATCGCTTTTAGTGTGAAACATATTTTGATTGAATGCCCAGATTCTAATGCTTGTCGTTGTAAATACTTTTACTCTTCTTCCCTGAAATCGAAATACCTGGTGGATGAAAAATAAAACTCAAATATTTTTTTTTTTAATTTTTTAAGAGCTATTGGTTTTATCAACCGTATTTGACAGAGTTTTTTGCCTGTTTGTCCTTTTTTATTGTTAAATACATCTTCTTAACTTGATTTTTGTATTTATTTTAATCATTGACTCACATTTTAATATTTTTATTTACACATTTTAAGTTGTTCTAAATATTTACACTTGCTTCTAAAATCATGCCTTTTAAATGTATGTCCTTACGCTTGGCGCAGTACAGCCAAATATGGTACTCGTCAATAAACCATACAAACCAAACCATATTACTGTAGTAATGAAGAAAATTCATTAAAAAAGGAAATGTAAAATAAAGTTTCTATTCGATTTGGGGTCCTCCACTTTTATGGGGGCCTAGGGCAACTGCCCTTGCATTATTCAGGCCCTGGCTATACCGCAATTAAGGGTTCAATTCTCATTATTATTTGTGGAGCCATCATCGGCTACCACAACAATGTACATAACAAATTTGTATTAATATCATTAAGAGTCTGATTTGTAGCTTTCTTTCTGTGTTAGTCTTATACCCAGAAAGAAAAATATGTAGGGAAACTCTCATTTGATGCTAAAAAGAGATGCCAAAAAGTTCAATTACATTATTGTTTTATTTTAAACCAACAATTGGACTATTTTGGACGTAACTCGTAATTTTGAACCATGATCAGTTGACTAAGACGATACCTCTAATGTTTCCTTCCAAAACTTGTGTCCTCCCTTCTAACGTCCACCTCACACCAGAGGGAATATATTTGGTTTCTGGTGGATTTAACGTGAACCATGCCCGCCTACACAACGGTTCATTGATGGATTCGGTTCTGAAACTCGGAACGCTCCGGTCTCAAAGACGAGACTGTACTATCAGTCCATGATGACCTTCAAATAAAAGACTTTAGTAATTGTTGCCTTGGTTAATTGGCTCCAAATTAAAGGCTCTGTAGACAAAAAATGACATTCAATTACCAACTAAAATAATAAGATTATCTCTTTTAATCCCCAAGATCAATAGATCATTATGAAAATTCCCATACCCTGTTGGATGACTATAAAAGGAGAAACGTGATAATAGATAAGGAATCTATATATTTGACGTAAAATGCACTTACCAAATTTTAACTATCTAGCTCGAAGCGCTTCAGAGTTGTCTTGTTCATATAAAGACAGATGAGATTCCAAAAAATGATATTTCTGAACTGAGGGAGCTCTGATTATTCAAAATTTTGAGTTCGATATTTTTGAAAGTTGCAATACTCTGTGTACTTCACGTACAAGTAAAAGGGCAAAGCATATCTTTAACTACAACTTTTAGTATAGCATATGCGTTCATAGGTTTTAAAAAACTTGTGCACATTTCTTATTTACAAATAGTTTAAGTATGATCAGTTTTTGTCAGTTTCTGCCAATTTTGTATTCACAAATAATTCAAGTATGATGTATTTTCAGTCCTTTTCTGCCAATTTCTTATTCCCAAATAGTACAAACATGATGCATTTTTTGCCATTTTCTTATCCACAAATAGTTTCATAAGCTGAATTTTCAGCTCTTTTTTTGCCGATTTCTTATTCATAAATAGTTCAAGTATGATGTATTTTTAGTCATTTTTCTATTAATTTCTTATTCTCAAATAGTTCAAGTACGATATATATCCAGTTAGTTTCTGCAAATTTCTTATTTATAAATAGTTTATGATGTATTTTCAGTCCTCTTTCTACCAATTTCTTATTCCCAAATAGTACAATTATGATGCATTTTCAATCATTTTTTACCAGCTTCCATTTACAAATAGTTCAAATATGATGTAATTTCAATCATTTTTCTTAATTTCTAGCATAGAAAACCTCCCAAAGGAACTAAGCACCACACTACTTTGCTTGAGGAAAATCAATACATGGAAAAATAACTTTCACAAAATGCAAGATGAAGTTAAGTATGATGTATCTTCAGTTTGCTTCTATTAATTTCTTATTCACAAATAGTACAATTATGATGCATTTTCAGTCATTTTCTGAAAATTTCTAATTTCCAAATAGTACAAGTATGATGTATTTTCAATCATTTTCTACCAATTTCTAATCGCAGTTCAAGCATCATGTACCTTCAAATACTATCTGCCAATTTCTTATTCAGAAATAGCCCAAGTTTGATGTATTTTCAATCATTTTTTTTAATTTCTAGCATAGAAAACCTCTCAAAGTAACTAAGCACCACATTACTTTGCTTGAGGAAAATCAATACATGGAAAAATAACTTTCACAAGATACAAGAAAGGAACATGCCAAGCATTCCCCTGTACTGTGCTTATTCCAACCTGTTTCACATCAACACACATGTATGAATTTAAAGGCATCTGTAATTAACTTAAAGTCATTTGTGCTCAGATGTATTGATTTCGCATTAATTATTCATGAACCAGCGAAATTCACTGGAAACATTAGCAAAACTATGCTCTTTTATCGAACATAAGTTTAGTGTGTTTTGCATATTATCTTATTAGTTCCCAATGCTGTTTCTATTCGGTCGCTGCCTCCTTTTGTGTTTGAGCGCTACAACGCGGAGACAATTAGGGAAATGAGATCAGATTTTAGTTTGCTAAGCTCCCTTTATAGTTTTGAAATCCTCGGTTATAGCTAATAATGAAAATTTTAACAATAGAATTGGCATATTTTGATTTTTATATGTTTATGATAAAAGCATTAGTAACTGAAATCATTGTTACTTATTTAATTTTAACATAAAATAATAATTTGTTTTGTAATAGTTTTAGATAAATTTATTATAATGTACCAAGCTTGTAGTGATTAGTTTGGGTTCAAGCCAAAATAATAAATGCATACAACATACTGGGCGACCAGGGATCTTTAAATTGATTTTTTGTAATTTTCCCCTTAGCAATTTGAAATTTTACAACCATTAAGAGTAACACTATTAGAGATGACTCACAAAATCTTAAAGAAATATATTAATTCATTCATTAGTTAGGGGGTGTTAATATAATATAATATGAGTGCTAAATAACATTAATGAAAAATGTTCCATGCGCTTCATATTTGTTCGAAAGCACTGTAATATTAATTCTTACTTTCTCTAATCCTTTTGAAATAAAAATTGTCGTTAATCTTGAAATTTGAGTACAAATTATCAAAATTAATCGATATAATATTTTTAAAATACTGATTTTTTTTAAAAAAAAGTTTAACTAGTTGTTAGTTATTACCTTGGTTACTTTTAATATTTCGTACTCAAACTTCAAAATTAATCCCAATTTTTGTTTCAAAAGGATTAGAGAAAGTAAGAATAAATATTGTAGTGCTTTCGAACAAATTTGGATAGCATGGAACATTTTTCATTAATGTTATTTGTCACTCATATTATATTATATTAACACCCCCTAACTAATGAATGAATTAATATATTTCTTTAAGATTTTGTGAGTCATCTCTAATAGTGTTACTCTTAATGGTTGTAAAATTTCAAATTGCTAAGGGGAAAATTACAAAAAATCAATTTAAAGATCCCTGGTCGCCCAGTATGTTGTATGCATTTATTATTTTGGCTTGAACCCAAACTAATCACTACAAGCTTGGTACATTATAATAAATTTATCTAAAACTATTACAAAACAAATTATTATTTTATGTTAAAATTAAATAAGTAACAATGATTTCAGTTACTAATGCTTTTATCATAAACATATAAAAATCAAAATATGCCAATTCTATTGTTAAAATTTTCATTATTAGCTATAACCGAGGATTTCAAAACTATAAAGGGAGCTTAGCAAACTAAAATCTGATCTCATTTCCCTAATTGTCTCCGCGTTGTAGCGCTCAAACACAAAAGGAGGCAGCGACCGAATAGAAACAGCATTGGGAACTAATAAGATAATATGCAAAACACACTAAGCTTATGTTCGATAAAAGAGCATAGTTTTGCTAATGTTTCCAGTGAATTTCGCTGGTTCATGAATAATTAATGCGAAATCAATACATCTGAGCACAAATGACTTTAAGTTAATTACAGATGCCTTTAAATTCATACATGTGTGTTGATGTGAAACAGGTTGGAATAAGCACAGTACAGGGGAATGCTTGGCATGTTCCTTTCTTGTATCTTGTGAAAGTTATTTTTCCATGTATTGATTTTCCTCAAGCAAAGTAATGTGGTGCTTAGTTACTTTGAGAGGTTTTCTATGCTAGAAATTAAAAAAAAATGATTGAAAATACATCAAACTTGGGCTATTTCTGAATAAGAAATTGGTAGATAGTATTTGAAGGTACATGATGCTTGAACTGCGATTAGAAATTGGTAGAAAATGATTGAAAATACATCATACTTGTACTATTTGGAAATTAGAAATTTTCAGAAAATGACTGAAAATGCATCATAATTGTACTATTTGTGAATAAGAAATTAATAGAAGCAAACTGAAGATACATCATACTTAACTTCATCTTGCATTTTGTGAAAGTTATTTTTCCATGTATTGATTTTCCTCAAGCAAAGTAGTGTGGTGCTTAGTTCCTTTGGGAGGTTTTCTATGCTAGAAATTAAGAAAATGATTGAAATTACATCATATTTGAACTATTTGTAAATGGAATCTGGTAAAAAAATGACTGAAAATGTATCATAATTGTACTATTTGGGAATAAGAAATTGGTAGAAAAAGGACTGAAAATACATCATAAACTATTTATAAATAAGAAATTTGCAGAAACTAACTGGATATATATCGTACTTGAACTATTTGAGAATAAGAAATTAATAGAAAAATGACTAAAAATACATCATACTTGAACTATTTATGAATAAGAAATCGGCAAAAAAAGAGCTGAAAATTCAGCTTATGAAACTATTTGTGGATAAGAAAATGGCAAAAAATGCATCATGTTTGTACTATTTGGGAATAAGAAATTGGCAGAAAAGGACTGAAAATACATCATACTTGAATTATTTGTGAATACAAAATTGGCAGAAACTGACAAAAACTGATCATACTTAAACTATTTGTAAATAAGAAATGTGCACAAGTTTTTTAAAACTTATGAACGCATATGCTATACTGAAAGTTGTAGTTAAAGATATGCTTTGCCCTTTTACTTGTACGTGAAGTACACAGAGTATTGCAACTTTCAAAAATATCGAACTCAAAATTTTGAATAATCAGAGCTCCCTCAGTTCAGAAATATCATTTTTTGGAATCTCATCTGTCTTTATATGAACAAGACAACTCTGAAGCGCTTCGAGCTAGATAGTTAAAATTTGGTAAGTGCATTTTACGTCAAATATATAGATTCCTTATCTATTATCACGTTTCTCCTTTTATAGTCATCCAACAGGGTATGGGAATTTTCATAATGATCTTTTGATCTTGGGGATTAAAAGAGATAATCTTATTATTTTAGTTGGTAATTGAATGTCATTTTTTGTCTACAGAGCCTTTAATTTGGAGCCAATTAACCAAGGCAACAATTACTAAAGTCTTTTATTTGAAGGTCATCATGGACTGATAGTACAGTCTCGTCTTTGAGACCGGAGCGTTCCGAGTTTCAGAACCGAATCCATCAAAGAACCGTTGTGTAGGCGGGCATGGTTCACGTTAAATCCACCAGAAACCAAATATATTCCCTCTGGTGTGAGGTGGACGTTAGAAGGGAGGACACAAGTTTTGGAAGGAAACGTTAGAGGTATCGTCTTAGTCAACTGATCATGGTTCAAAATTACGAGTTACGTCCAAAATAGTCCAATTGTTGGTTTAAAATAAAAAAATAATGTAAATGAACTTTTTGGCATCAAATGAGAGTTTCCCTACATATTTTTCTTTCTGGGTATAAGACTAACATAGAAAGAAAGCTACAAATCAGACTCTTAATGATATTAATACAAATTTGTTATGTACATTGTTGTGGTAGCCGATGATGGCTCCACAAATAATAATGAGAATTGAACCCTTAATTGCGGTATAGCCAGGGCCTGAATAATGCAAGGGCAGTTGCCCTAGGCCCCCATAAAAGTGGAGGACCCCAAATCGAATAGAAACTTTATTTTACATTTCCTTTTTTAATGAATTTTCTTCATTACTACAGTAATATGGTTTGGTTTGTATGGTTTATTGACGAGTACCATATTTGGCTGTACTGCGCCAAGCGTAAGGACATACATTTAAAAGAGCATGATTTTAGAAGCAAGTGTAAATAGTTAGAACAACTTAAAATGTGTAAATAAAAATATTAAAATGTGAGTCAATGATTAAAATAAATACAAAAATCAAGTTAAGAAGATGTATTTAACAATAAAAAAGGACAAACAGGCAAAAAA
>JAOUZG010012904.1:0-22839 GCA_026289955.1 Argiope argentata
ATATACTTTTTTATTTAATAAACATCAAAAATATGAAGTTCAAATCAAAATTATCAAGAAAAAGTACCAATAAAAATTTTAAAAAAAATGGTATCTATCACTTTCGTAATAAATTTGTGCTTAAATAGAATTTTTTATAGATGTTTAAGTTAAATAAAGGTTAATAAATTTTCAAGAAGTTTTACTTTCTCTTACCAGAAAAAGTAAAGTAATCGTCACAAAAATTGGAACGCGAGATTTTGATGAATATAAAAGTTTTAAGAATTCCTAAGTTCCAAAAATACATTTTTTTGAAAATGTCAGTCTGCCTGTGAGAGATAAAAATAGCTCAAAAACGCTTGGATCTTCTAGGTTAAAATGTGGTAAACGGCCCTAGCACCAACTTTGCATGATTATATCAAATCTTGTATAAAATCTATTCAGAGTATGTTTGTAAAGCCGTTCAAATCTATGTTAGCACGATAATTAGAAAATGAAGATTGAATTTGGCACACAGATTTAACATCTACAGTATAGATGCTTTCAAAGTCAAATGTAATTTTGTGTTGACTGTCTGCCTATCTATACTTTCAAAAACATGCAAATGCGATAATTAAGGAACACAAGGACTGGAATTGGATCGTATTTCTGGGTTTTAATGGCGCATGAGCCAGTTTTGATTATGTGACACCAGTATTCTGACTATACTCACATATAACAAAAAAAGGCCAAAACCTAAAATAGATATAAAGCCCACCCCCACTTCCAATGGTCAGACGAAATATTGTTCTGTCCATTTTGTTCCGTAAAATAAATTTCTATTCAATTTGGGAGACCCCTTTGATTTCAGGGCCCGGAGCATTTGCCCCAAACTTAGTCAGGGTCTGGCAGTACTTACAAAATTATGTGCATGTTTAAAATGGGAAATTATGTTTTTAAAAAAAATTCCCCGTGTAATTTATTTATTTATTTTATTCGGAATGTTTTTTTCATTATTTCTGAATATATTCAGAATTCAGATATCATAAACTAATTCAGATTCATATATTCAGATATCATAAACTAAGCTATTTTATGCGTTCCCCTCCCCCTCTACCTCACCTTCACCACATATTTTTCTTTCTTCATTAATATTGTTACAAACGGGTGAGCTCCGTGAAAACGCACCAAAGATGGCGACGTTTGGCGAGGAGCTTCGCGCCAGCTTGATTGGTTTGGCGAAAGGAATAGTCTAGTAGCCGCTGTATTGGGCGCGGGATTTTGAGAAGTTTCACGGGTTTCCTCGGCTATATCAGAGGCGAGTAGCGGGATTGACTGAGTTAGTTAGTTTTTTTCCCTCTCGGAAGAGAAGCGTCTCGCTGGACTAGCGGATTAGTGAGCTGTGTTTACGTTTGCTGTCAACGTTGTGTTATTGAGCTCGCTGCGATTTACTGTTGCTGTGCTATAAGATAGCTATTTTGCAGTCTGTTTTTTTATTGTGCGTAAGGCTTGCATTTACGCTGTTAGTGACTGTTGACTGCTGGATTGTATTTATCTGAAATTTTTACTTTTCCAAGTCATCCTGTATATACCTGTAAATAGCTGTAAATAAATTTGTTTGTGCTGTCCTCGAGTAAAGTGCATTAAAACCGAACCCGCTACGCTAAAAACGTAACAGTATGTTGAAAAAAAATCTCTGTTATAGCTGTTCATGAAGTTTCGTGAAGTGTTTTTATGTGTGCGATTTATTTGTTGAGGTCACTATTTGCTGCACAAAATCAGATTTGACTATATAATAAATTTTATAGAAATAATGTTTAAAAGTACAAATTTATGGATTTTCTTAAAGACAAAAATGTTTGTTTGAAATATTTTCTACTTTTCATAACTCAATCAATAACTCATTGTTATAAATATTATCGAATGTTGAAATAAATTTTTCTCAAGTTCAGTACCTTTCTCATGGAATCGTATATGATTTAAAATTAAGCAATTAATAGATAAAAATTGATAATAATAAAATATTGTATTTTCAAAAAGAATACACAAGTATACAAAAATTCAGAATTGCATTACACAAAACAAAGAGTTTCTAAAGGCTATTTACATGGGAATAATAAAATTTGATCAGATTTATATGGAATGATCTAGACAGATGAAGCTGGAATTGACATAATAATCCGTACATCAAAGAGATAAACATCTAACTTTAAAAAAATCATTTTCTTAAAATAAACACGACATAATTCTATTAAAATAAAAACTGATTTGCCAGATTCCGAGTTAGAATTCGACGCAGCACAAATTCTAAAATTAAAACAAACAAGAAATATAAAACTATTCAGAATGGCAACATTTAGTTAACTGTGATTCGTAAGCATCAGAAAGGAAAAAAAAAAAACAATTACCTTCTCACTGGTATCTTGTTATTCGGATCTACCATAAAACCCAACTTCATCCAACTGTAAAAAACAAAATGGCGTCAGTAAGAAATCTTAACTAGAAGAACGACAGATTTGATGCTCTCGCTTTTTATTACAGATGAACTGCTGAAACAGAAAAACATCGAGAAACCTGTTCGATAAATATTCATTATTACTTAATTAAAAGAATCAGTAACATAATCTGAATTTATTTTAAGTCTTACATCACGAATTTCCTTTACTGTACATCGTTGAAGTAAAATAATATCTCACTGTCTCAATAGATGTTGCAACGAATGCGTGAAGTGAGAAAGGACATAAAGAAATTGATTAGCAATATTTCTACCCTAAAATCTGGCACAAATTCCAAGAGAGAATGAAATAGTTTTTTGGGCTTTAACCTAGCAGACCTACCGAATGCAACATAATTTTTGGCACCTTGTCAACTTTTTGTTTGTACCCTTATCTAATAGACGCAGAACTATTTCAGTGCTGATATATTACTAGTTTTAAAGAATTTTAATTACGTTTAAATATGGACTTCACGAGTGGACTTACTGTTTTACAGTCTGAAATGGCCACAAATATGAATATGATATTTCTATTATTTTCAAATTATCTTACAAGCCGTTATACTCAACAAAAGATATTTTTAAAACTTAGATTCTAATTTAGTTGCTGTAAAATTTTTTAGACTTGGTTTAATTAACTTTTAAACATATTTCGTGACAATATTTCCTCGAAATTAGATAATTTATTGTTATGAATGAGACCCTTATTGTTTTCAATGTTTCATTACACATTTGATAGCGTGATTTTCTTATTTTATTAAAAGATAAAGAAGGATCATATATAATATCTATCTAGTTTACAGGATGAAAAAAAAGTGAAATTAATTTAGGAATTAACTAGACTATGATGCTATGAAATTAGCCACCATTAGAAAAGTTTATAAATACAATGAGCAGAACAAATGTAATCTTATTAAAATAAAACAATTTTAATTTCTGACAATTTGAGGGAATCATGGATATGGTTTTATCTAAATTATTCAACTGAAATTAAATATAACTATATCTTCAGATGGTTGCCAAAGAAGGCTAATAATTAAATAAAAACGCTAAATAACTAAAGTAATAAAAATATTAAAATAATTCATTTACATGTTTTAAATAAATAATGTGTTGAAATGTGTAACTAAATTGACCGGTTTATTAAAAGCCTCAAGTCGTGAAAATAAATATCGTAATTTAGCAACACGATTGGTGAGTTTGAAAATTAAACCATACATTTTACCTGTTAATATGCCCATCTTGTACTTAACAAATCCATAGAACACCAATGGAATTTAGACTGATTCAAATAATCTCAGACCCAATTGATGAAATTGTAAACAGCAAACGATTAAATAAATTAGACAAAATTTAAAATTTAAATAAAGCAAATCGGAGGAAACAGTAAAGTTTTTATTACAAGAGCTAGGAATACAGTAAGAAATGAACGATAAATTAAAAAAATGGTCTTCTAAATGTCAGAAAAATGCGTTTTTAATATTTTGAGAAAATATTACAAAATGTGGAATGAACAGCAAATAAGGATGAGCATAAAGTAAATTAGTTATACGAATTCAGAACAGAAACAAGAGAATATACTAATCCACAAAAAAGTTAATACTTCCATGAAAAATTTTCTTCTCTTTCAGTACCATCTCTACAACTTAAAAGAACACTTACTGTTTCTTGAGACACGTGGCCGGACAGACATTGTTTGCCTTGATGTTATTGGTTATTTTACGCAATCCATTTTGCCACAGCTGTAAACAGAAACAAAGCAACTGAAGATATGTCTAAAGGAGTTATTATTAAATATAAAGCTACGGAGTAAATTATTATTAATTGAATAAATAAATATTATTAAGGGATTATGATAAATTATTATTATTAATGCGTAAATTAAATATTGGTTACAGAGTGTTATATTAATTTCTGATGATGAGTTAAAATGAATTACATTACTTCGATTAGAAAAATCTGAGAAATCTTGCACGTATAAAGACACAAGGATTAGAAGTCTGGTTAAATATAATTAACAAACCTAAACTAAAAGTTCTTGCTACTTTAAACATTCAACTAAACCATTCATATAAAAAAATGTAAGTCAATTCCTAATTAGATTAACAGAGTAAATTTTTATTTTAGTTACTTTTTATTAAATAATTAATATAAATAATTGATCAAAAAATTATACCTTATTAATTATATGAATATAAAAAATTATACTATTATTATAAATTATACCTTATAATTATATATATAATTATACCTTATTATAATAATTGATAAAAATACTACCAAATGAAAATCAAGTTAGTATCGGGAGAAAATAAATCAAAACATACTTAATTGACATTGAATTTTCAACGCCAATTGAGGCAACACAAATGCGTGAATTTTTTACGCCAGTTGGGGTAACGCAATACAGAGAAGAAATTTTTAGTTTTCTTTATTTTGTATGATTTTAATTTTCAAAGTATTTCAAAATAAATGCAAAAAATCGATTAATTGACAATGTTCAATTTTTAATGCATCAAACATTAAGTAAATAAACTGAATAGTTGAAAACATGTTAAGCCTGACCTCTTTAACGTGGGGGGGGGGATTGAATTAATTACTTATTTGGCTGTGGGGAAACGAAGATTTTTGGCGGGAAATTTATTTTTTAATTAACTAATAAAAATTAATTAATAAATATTTTTAAACAACTGTATTGACATCAAATACCATCCACTAAAAATTTAAAAAAAAGTATTTGAACTCGAGTGGATGAATAAAAAGTATTTAATTAACGATTGAAAACTTTTACATGTCAAAATAAAGTTCTTGATACTTTCGATATTTATAGAAGCAGAATGTGAGGTGTGTGTGTTTTTTTCAGCAAGATTTTCAAATCCTAGCTATTTTCAATTTTCAAGACAACAAAGTATAAAAATTCCTCCAAATTTTATTATAATCGGTAAAGAATAAAACATTATATATATATTTCAATATTTAAGGAAATTGGAATTGAAATATTTTCTTTCGACTGATGTTAAGTCCCATGTGTTATTAGAAAGGTCCACTGATGTAAGGAACGCATATATACCGTTTTAAATTTTTGCACTTCTAATACATGTTTTAATATACAGCAAATTTTTTTGCATATATAATCGTGGAATAACAAGGTTGCAGATGCAAAAAAGGCATGGTAAGCTTGACAATAGCGCTTAATCAACAAACGTAACAATCTATCACCTGCAAGACGCATTGTATTCGGAAATTTGCTTTCCAGACTAAGTATTCGTGTTTCGAAGTGTTCGTAAATCAAGGTATGAAATAAACGTTATAAAATGACTGTTCAAAACAATTATAGTACATTGTAAGTCATGTACGAAATAAAGGTATAGGCATTTATTTATTTTGCATAAAATGGATGAAGAGAGTCACAAACACAAATTTTTCTTATTTTCTGATTTCGCAGTACGTAAATTTTGAGTGTGAGGTCGATGACGACGCTTTAGCAGCAGCGAATTTGATTAGGATTCCAACTTAATGCAAGGCAAAGCGGAAAAGAATGATCGCCATTCAGTAAGAGCGTTGTTTCAATGAATGCGATGTTTTAACGAAATCATTTAACCGAATCAGAAGCTTGGAGAGGTATCGGCCTGTTAGAGAGGGGCCAAACACAGCAGCAAAAGCCATTGCAGTTTCACAAAATGTGATTTCCAGGATCTGAAACCATTTTTGGTGACTTGAAATGCAGGCCGAAGATCAGGGCAATTACGCAGACTTTCAAAAACGCTCAATGAAGATGGTTATTTAATGCTAACGGCTCGGAGACACCTAAATGACTCAATCGAGCATGTTTAGGACATTCTGGGCAGACGAATGGCTGGACGCCTACCACCCCCACAAACTCTCCAAAAATTGAAAAGAACCCAACCTTTCGGAAGATTGGGATAGAATAACCCAGCCTCTCATTAATAACCTCATTGACTCAATGCCTCATTGGTGTTCAAGGTTGATGGTCATCCGAGGAAACCATACTGCACCCCCTACTAAAACGATTTTCTTTTAAAGGGGCACTTTTTTTATTTGTTTTTCTCATATACAAAAGTTGTATTCTTTTCCTTTTGTATACAAATTCTCAATAAAACATATCTTTTCCTGTTAAACAAATGCTATTTCCATCTCATATAGCCCCCTACGTCTGTTGATACAGTATCAATCGTTCAAACAATTCTCCAGGTGCAAGATCAACCCACAACCTCAACATTCTTTAATTGTTTTGAGATGTATAGATAAGAAGTTTGCTTGTTTTCGTCCTTTTGACAGAATGAATGTTCTTCTTACTCTGATCAAACTACAAATATTAATATTTTATAGGCTGCCATTTGTTTTGTCCTGGATTGTAAAATAAATACTCTATTTTAAAAATTCAAATTAAATATCTCGATAGGATTTTTTTTACTTGTTGACACATATAGTTGTTTTTGAAAAACATTAATTTTTGAAAAGCTTATCTTCGGATCTGTTATTATGTATAGATGAAAATGGTAATCCTACAATGATTGAAATAAATTATCAGCCAGACTTGTGTAGTGTCGCCTCCTATACAACCTTAAAAAAATACTTCAATTTCCTAGTTCTACTCATGCAGAGTAGACGTAATTCTCCTTGTAATTGTTGATCTTTTATTATGTGTGTTAATAGTAATTAATTTAAATTTTTCTTTCCACTGAATAATATTCACTGCTAGTTATATTCCTTTCATCTTTCCTGGGGACATGATTTTCTGTTAAATATCTATTCATTATTATGAAAAAGCAGCTTTTGCAATCCAAAATAGCTTCATTTTACCAAAATAATTACAAATCGACCTAAATGTCTACGTTTTTTAAAAATAATCGTTTACATACTGCGAAAAAATACTGTTTTATTTTCCAAAAAGAATTCTAAACTGAATTAAAAATTCTATGAGAATACATCTACATTTTTTTAAATAATCGTTTTCTTTTCGATGTGAAAAATTTGCCACTGTTGTTACCGAATCTTATATGGAATCTGTCTACTGAATGGAGTTTTTTGGAAGCTGCACAAGGAAGTTATTTATAATAATTTTACTTTTCCTCATTCACGGTGCTTATGAACGAAATGGAAATCAGATTATTTTTCTTTCGGCAATTTTTTTGTTTTATTTATTACCATACGATATTGAAAATATAGCTCATTATTAATATTTCTAGAGCGTCAGTTGTCATTTTTATTATTCTTAAATAATTTCTTTTCTCTAGTTTGAGTTCCATCGAATCCAATGTAATAATTTTTGACCTCCTAAAATTTAAATTTTCATTTTCCTATACATTTATTCAAGAATTCTCCCCTTTCATTGAATAAACAGAATGTAAATATTTTTTACTTTTATTTTTCTGGAAACATTGCTGCCATTACTGTTTCACATAAACTTCTTTATTTTGTTGATTTCCTTTAAAGACAAATGCAATTACCATGTCAAACTAAACTGTTTTTTTTATATTAATAATCCTTTTCATGCAAAAATGTGTTAGGCTTAAAATTTTATTTCTCAAAGCGCAGTTTAATATAGCCATTTTGAGCAGTGGGAATTCATTTTGAATAATAAAAAAAAACATGTATCAAAAGGTGTTTTTTTTTGTCTATTTTTCTTTAATGGTAATTCTCAATTTCCTGTTTGGAGTTTAGCCAACTCATCGTTTCCTAGAAAAATATACACTAGTCGTTTATCACATTTAATGTGAAGACTTTTAGATGAATATTTTTCTGTATCAAGCCATGATTGATTAGTGACTGCGATTGAAATTTATCTAATTATATTGCTAATGTTCTGTAAATTTTAATCTCTTCCGAAGATATTTCTGAGAATTTCTTTTTTATTCTGAAATTAACATAAATTTAAAAACTAAATCGTTGAGCAGTGTTTTTATTAATAGATATTATAATAATCAATAGCTCTTTCGTTCTGACTTACGTTTAGGTACATTAATTAGCGCTTTAAATTCTTGCGTTAGAAGTATAGATGAAAACATAAATTATTGCATTCTTTTATACCATTAAATCTTTTAACTGACTTAATGGATAATTCATGTGAGCATTGATTAACAAATATTTTTATTAATTTTTATTTTTCAAAATATCTTTTCTTTTGTTAAAGATAGAAATTGAAATTCACTGTTTTATTTTCTTCATTATTTTTCTTTTGCCTTAATATGGGTATCGTATTGATATAAAGTCATCGACAAACCTAATAATGACTTTTAATAACGAATTTGTTCTTTATTCTGAATTCTTATGTATTTGCATTCTCGTTCGTGATGTATTTAATGTTCGTTCTGAATTCTTGCGTCATTTCTTATGCGTTATATTGAACGCAATCAATCTGCTATTTTTAATAAGACACTGTTAATATTAATAAGAGATAATAATTAGTCATAATAACCAGATTTTTAAATCGGTTTATTTAGAAGTAGCCGCTTTTATAACCAATTTATTTGCTCAGATTATTTAAATTGTTAAATGATTAATGTTAACTTAGAATGTATTTTTTAAATTCATTTATTTGATAGGACTGATAAATCTAAATATAATTGGATTGGTTTATTATAATTTAAAAAGTATATTCATTAAGAAATAAAAATGCTACTATGGAGAAAAGTGCACACTATTGATTATTTTTTGGATGAGTTTAATTCCAGCATAACATTTGAAAACATTGTTACATTGTGTGTTAAATTAAATTAACGATTATTAAAATTTAAGGGCAAAATTAGTCGGAAATAAAATTTACAGAATTAAAAAAGAAATTTTTTCTTAATTTAAACTAATACAAAAATTATTTATGTAAGATAATTTTTTTAAAGTTATGAACATTAATTTTCAAAAGAACTCCGGACATTTACCATCTGGCGACAATTAAACCTATTTTTGTGTTGGATTTAAACTTTGAATGCTATTACTTGATTTCTTTTCTCTAACTGAATAAACTTTTTGGGAGAAATGGTGAACCATCTCTAGGACATTTCAAATCCATTTTGCAACTCTATAAATTAACTAAGCGAAGCCCTGATTTCAATGTAGCTGTAAAAAAGTTCAATAAAGCAATCAGAAATTCGTATAATAGTTTGTTTATATTCAATTGTTGCTGAGAAATATTATGACGTCTTTACTTTGACTTAACGAACTGAAAAGCTATCACCAGATCGTAAATGAAATTTGAAGATATCATTAATTATATTTCATCTGTATATATTTTCATTTTTTTAAATCATGTTTTGAATTTTGAGCGTCTATGTTTTTGATTATTATCTATGATCAGTAAAAGTTTCTGTTTCTGTGATGACAACGTTGTCGATGAGTTTTTGTTTAGAATTCTACGAATAGCGGATCTTTCCCATAATGGCTCCCTATGAGATTGGGTCAGACTATTAAAAACGTTGGTGGGGAAAGAGAAAAACTTGACAAGGGGAAAATCTACAGAATAGCAACTTATTACATCTATTCCAAACAGCGATGTGGCTGGGTCCGGTATTTTTTAACAGCTGAAAGATTGTTTAGAACCTATTTTTCGATTAATTTTAAATGCGATTTTGTTTGTGGTGGAAATATTTTGAATGTAGTTTCGATTTATTTATAAGTGTGACGCAAATATAATTAATTTAATTAAATTAATTATATTTAATTATATTATTAATTAACTAGTGATTAAATTATAAATTAATTATAAAAATTATATATTAATTATAAATTAATTACCAATTAATTGTATTATTAATTATGGTTATATTAATTAATTATATTTATTTAACTTAATTAAATATAATTAAATATAATTACAATTACGGAATATATAATTAATTTAAAATAAAAAGAGATCTGATATCATGCACTATTTTCGATTAATCTTAAATACGATTGTAATTTCTTTTGGAAATATTTTGAATGTACTTTCGATTATTTTTTGTACGACAGAAATTTGAATTCATTTGATTAATTAAAAATATGTTTTTATTGTTTGTTCATATTTATATTTTGTAAATGCATAAAATCCAGCATCAAAATGCTTTAATAATTTTAGAAGAAAGAAAGAAGTTCTTTTTTCCAGAAAAGAAGAAAAAAACAGATGGAACTAAAGAATTTTAAAACATCATTAATTTGAAAACCGGTAGAATAAAAATCTGAATCTCTAGATAATTCGAAACAGGGACTTAAAAAAAACTTTATTAAAATTTTGCCTGTTTATTCCAACAGCGTGTTTTGCCTTTCAAACAACAAATACCGCATGCCACTCGCGCTATCTCCATTTCCCTCTTTCCCCACCTACATTTTTAATAGACTGATCCAATCTCATAGGGAGCCACTACGTGAAAGATCTGCTAGTAATTCTACGTAATATATATCAATAAAAAGACGGTTTATAGTCGGAATTTCGAGACTTGTCTTTTTTTCGTTAATGAGGAATAATAAATATTTCGAGAATTATGTGATACTAGCTCTTACCAGAGACTTCGTACGCGTGGAAATTTTGATGTGTATATGTGAGAACTGACAGTTTAATCACAATGTAAAATATTATCAAAACCGTATGCATGCATACATTTTCAACGTCAATTGGATCACCACAAAGACGTGAATTTTAAGCCCCAGTTGGGGTAATGCAATGTAGATTAGAAAATTTTAATTTCAATTCATCTGTTTTATTTTTATTCAAAAGTACTTCTGAAGGAATCGAAAAATCTATTACGTAAAAATGTTCAATTTTAAATTTATTATACACTACGATAAATTTAAAATAAACAGAATCGTTTTAAAACCCTGGTCGAAAACATGTTACGTCTAACATCATTAGTGTTGGGAAAAACGACTTAAAAGCTATGTACTTGAAACTATAAAGGTACTTTTAAAAATTTAATCGAAAATGATGAAAATAGGCAAAAGGAATACGTACAGTCAGAAAAAAAAATCAAGAGAATTGAGCAAGAAAAAGCGAATTATTTAACACAAGAACAGTGTAAGAAAAAAAAAATATATAAACCTTCCATTAGAATAGTAAGATAATATAAATAAAAACGGAAACAGAAAAATAAAAACAAGTGATTCGATTTTTTAAAAATATTTTTGTTCTGATGAAAAAGGCCTTCTGTCGGGAAATCCTACAATAAATTGCAAAGAATTCCATTAGATAAGATAATGGTAAAAGAATACCGGAAATAGAAAAATAAAAATAAAAGATTCAGAAAGCTCTGGCAGATGTTTTCAGATTTTATTTTTATTTTTTGGTGGATAATATAGTTTTTAATTAATAAAAAATTAATCACTCAATGAACCGGAATAAATAGTAGCCCATGTTCTTCTGTAGACTATGATCTATCCCTGTGCTAAATTTCATCCAATTTCCTTCAGCCGTTCTGGCGTGATTGACTAACATCATCCATACATCCAAACTTTCACATTTATAATAGTAGTATAGATGTAGATTAAGTAATAAGAGCCATTTCTGTGTTTCGTACGTTAGCGTTTTATCTATGGAGATAAGCACCAGTTAATATAAATAATAATCAGTAATTATTCATACCATGCAAATTTATAACTCTAACCGCAACGCGCTTGTCCGCATTTGTTTTATAAGACTTCTCAGACAGAAGGTGTCAAATCTAGTCACTTTAGGTTTCTCACCTGCGCCGTTTCCGGATCTGGGCAGACCACGTGAGTGTAGCTAATGTTGACCATGTCCGTGCCACTGCAGATGGTCAGGGAGACATCATCCAGGTTCTTTTTGCTGCGGGACGTCAACTCCGCTAACAATTTGCTGTCCTTTTGAAAATAAGCAGACGTCAGCAGATTCGAACATCAAAAAGTCAAGGGTGGAAAAAAACAGTAATCGTCCATACCTTGGGCACGCCCCCTCGCCGGATGTCGTTCACATGAGACAGTTCCAAAACTCTGCCATGCTGCAAAACGAAGAAGAAATTAATATGATTACAGCAGACATGATTTGAGTAAAGAAATATATTTTGAATTAGAAAAACACCTTTATCAGTATATTACAGGGATGCATAACCTGTGGCCCGTGGATTAAAATTGGTCCGCGTAGCCTATCAAGTTGGCCCGCGAATGTTGTTAATAAAATAAGACTGATTTTAAATGAAATGAGAGTTTTTCAAATAAACAGGGAAAAAACTCTGATACGAAAGCGATTCTACACCAGAATAAATAATTTACAGTTGTTATTTAAATTTATTTACTTTTTATTACTTGGATTTTCAGTTTGTTCCTTTCATGGTTACCTGTGAAAACTCGTTTTTGTATAGTAGAAGTTCGTGGACGTGATCGCGACGATCATTCTAAAGAACAACGCAGCGTGGTTTTGCTAGCAGATCGGTTATTTTGTAATCGCGATCACAGAATTGGTGAGATATTCGCTTTTGATTTCGCATTTTTAGTTCTATATCATTTATTTTACAAAGGCATTTAGAAATATTTTAGTAAAACGAGAGAGAAAAAGAAAGGGGATTTTCGAAATCAGAAATTTCAAGATTCATGGACAGATAAATATTGTTTTATCTAGCATAATGATACCATCACATGCTTAATATGTACTTGTGTGGTGGGGTGTTCGGGGGTTCTAATAAAATAGGTTTTGTGTAACAATTATTAATTAGAAAAAGTTCAAAAACTAACACAAACTCAAAGAGAAGTTAGAGAAGTGTTCATATCCGTTGCTTGGGCTTCACTGGCGTTTTCGCTGTTTGCGCTCACCAGTCTAGGTGGCGCTGCAGTTCCGGTTACAGTTAATCCGTTAAAGTTAATATTGGCTGCTACACTTGCAAGATTGCAGTGGCAAAAGACTGTAACGTAAAGCGGCATTATCAGACGAAGCATAAATATTTTGCATCGATATTAGAATTTTATAAACACTTACCTGAGGACTTACCTTACCTTTGGCAGCACGTACATTTGTGCACAAACATTCTCACTAATGAATTGAAACAAATCAAAAATAAGAAACAGAATAGCTGGAAAGAACCTTTCTTCTATTCTATTTATTGCCCCAATCAATATTAAGCTCAACATAAAATCAATTAACTTCAAATATTCAGTCCTAACCATCTCATTAACTTTTAATAACTTTGATTATTAATTTTTTTCTGAAAATTTAAATCGTGTTCTCTGTATAACCACCAAAAATATTTTTACTGTTATTCTATTTCAAGTTTGCCACCTTTTTTTTGAGGCAAAGTGTTTTAATCATATCTATAATTTTTGTGTTTTCTTCATTTATTTATAGAATAATATATGCAAGAGTAAAATAAGTAAAGTAATAGCTGTAATTCATGCGTTTTGCCACAAAAAAATAATGTTTTCATATTTATAACATGTTTTAACATTCACGTGCTATTTTGGTCCTCGACATGATTTTTTTTCATATTTTGGCCCCCCGTCCTGAAAAGGTTGTGCATCCCTGGTATATTAGAGTGAGGAAAATGATACTTTTGTCAAAAATGTGAAGGCCAAACTAAATTGTAGAAGACTGCACTGCTGATAGAAATACTATGTGTAAAATTAAATAATGTTCATATTTATAGCTTATTTTTAATTGGTCTTGAATGCTCGGAAATTTTCTCTCTTTGATACTTATTGTAGTTTGATTAATTTCGGCTTTCATGTTTATGCATTTAACTTTCTATTGCAGATTATTGCTTTCTAATCTAGAAGTTTAGAAGAATATGAGCGCATATTCATCGTGAACTATTATTCATGATCATTATTTTTATAAATCATTTTTTTTTTGAAATTTTTCTCAAAAAATCGTTTTTTTAAAGTATCGATATTTTTCGATTAATTGAAAATCGATTCACACCTACTCAGGACATGGTTTTCTCAGCTTTTGATAGTTTTCAATGCCTATAATTCCGAACTATAGGCATCTATTAATGTACTATATTTGAATTATTTTGTTGTTCGTTTTGAATGATCGATCACATGATATATTTTACTTGTTCTTCTGAGAGTTGTGTCATTCATTATAATTGAAAAGCTCCTGAATTTTTTGAATAATTCTTTATTACGAATATTATGGAATGCAGTAGTTAGAATTAAATTCTAAAGATTTTTAAACATTGTACTCTACTAAGAACGCTCAATTACACAAAATATCTGAGTTTTAATAAAGGAATGAAAAAAAAGATATAAAATTCAAAACTCTGGATGGATTCCTATAACATGATAAAGTTTCCATATTGAAACAAAAATGTCTTTTATTATTCGCATTTTTGCTTCGGAGCCGTTTCTAAATCAAATAATCTCTTCATAAAATTATACTAAAATAATAAAATAAATGATTAAAAGGAAATCTTCTATGCTTATTTCAATGCATCATGTCAGAACATCATTTCTTGAGCGGCTGAGCACCTCGTGCGAGTTAAATTATATTTTTATTCATTTTAATCGTTTCATTGAATGAGTCGCTTTAGTATTGCAAACGATCCAAAAAACTTTATCTCGCATTTATTGTTTAAAAAAATATCCCATTTCCCATTTATTTCATTTCATATAATCACGTGCTCAAAATGACATTTTTCTAGGTTTTATTTGCATTAGTCATTAACTTAATATTTTAATCAGAACTTTTGTAAATGCGATGGCAACGCGTTATTAAAAGCCGATTTTTTTTTTTGAGATACTAGAGCAGATAATAATTTTTTTTCCGCCTACAGACTTTTGTTGACACCAAAACCCTCATGTTCTGACATGACAACAAAATAAGTTACTTAAATAAATTTGAAATAAGAATGTTCCTTCAAATTTTTCAGAATAAGTGTCTTAAGTTTAAATTTGCAATTTTTGTACTCAACTGTACACTATATCATACTGAGTAATTCAGTAATTGCATCGTAAAAATTTATTTAACAAGCCTTCCATCTTAGATCTTTTAATATTTCTTCAAATTAAATAAAAATTGTACAAAATTGAAATTATTGTGATAGAAGTCTTGTTTTATGTGTTTGGAATTTTAAATTGTGTAAATGAAATTTGTACAATTATAAATTCTGAAGTTAGGAGGATAAAAGCGTCCGATAGCATCAGCCGTTTCATTCTAAGTTAATGCTGAATAAGTGGCTACTATGGATTTACTAATCCCTTCTCCTCTCCCCTCAAACATACACGTTAGTATTCTTATTCTTGAGAATGAGCAATTCTGCATAAAACAGCGCTTACGTTTCCAGTGCTCTTCCAGTAGATAAAGAATCCCAAATCGTCCACTCGGAAGAGAGACTCCGGTTCGAAGTTCGTCTCCTCCTTGTCCTACGAAAAGGGAAAAACACTAATTTAATTCTTTCTTTTTTCTGAATAAAAATAAAAGTAGAATTTAATAATAATTTTTACACTACAGAGATCCAAACCATTCAAAAGACATTCTTGATACTTTGTTTGCAAATTAACTTCTTTCCTTTTTTTTTCTTTACAAAAATAAAGTGGAATTTATTAATAATAGAAGAATCCGTGCAGTATTGCCAGTGGCAAAACATCCAAGAACTAAAAATTAGCTTTAAAATAAGTCTAGCCTCCACACGATATGACATGGGCATGTCAAGCAGCATCAAACAAACATAAAAACATATTTAGAAACCAAAAAAATGCAAAACTATATTTAATTGCACATTTTCTGAAATATTTAGAGAGTAGTAATGATAAAAATATTTTTTCATACACATAACGATTCACTTAAATAAATAACTGAAAAGCTGCTTTAAAATTTAAAAAAGTAAAATAAGTCGTTTCAACTCAATATATCAAATAAGGCTTGTTTTTGATATAAATTATTAATCTTTGGTTTTGAATTTTATTTTTTTCAGTTTTTTTAGAATTCCTCTAATATGTTATCACAACAGTTCTCTACAAGTATTTTTGTTTTCGAATAATAACAAATATGATCACTAACTTTTATAAAACTAAAAATTAAAAAAAATCTGCGATCGCCAATTTAAAGTTATCATCTGAGACCATTATTATATTTGAACCATTATTTGTCTTAATTAATTTAAGACATTAACCAATTTAAATCGGTTTGAAATAATCACAAGACATCACTATCTGTCTCTATCCCTCTATAATATATATATGCGTATATACATTTAAATTTTTTTTTAAACTTTAATTTTCAATTTTTCTAGCTGGAAAATACAGTTTTGGAGTTCGACCGATTTTGAGATGAAATAACAGCTATGATATCACAGTTCTTCGCTAACATTTTATAAATGTATCCGCTGTCAAAGAGGCGTACGTAATAATAAAGTAATGCTTGTAAATGAGGGTGAACCTTTTAAAAACGCACCTGCTTTCAAAGAAGCGTACTTAATAATAATGTAATACTGGTAAAAGCAGGAAAAAAATATTTTTTCCATTAATTTCGGAGACATTAAAACCTCCTAACCGTAATAACATCATGTTCTCCCATGATAAAAATATCTGGACATGAAAGATGTAAAAACAAAAGACATTTGAGCTACTGGAAAACTAATTTTTGAGCTTCAATATGTTATTAAAATAATTTTAGAGAAAAAAAAATTTGAATAATTTAAATAATATGTTTTACTATTACGTAAAAGTCATCGTAAAGAAAATAGAAAATTTGAAGAAGTAATTTTTCATTTAATAAATCAAACTGTAGAGTCCAGCTGAAATAAAACAGTATCAAAAGTATTTGAAGAAAGAATTTGACAAAAAAAAAGTAGTTCAAAGTCTCGCAGTTGCCTAGCAACGAAGTACGAATACATTCCGTTGTTTCAAAATCGTCTGCTCAATTATTATTCAAATCTCGCTTACAAACATAGAAGCATGAAGAAGGTTTCAGTTAAGATTTCACGGTCATGAATTATATAGGAGTTAATCTTTCTAACGGATGACTTGAAAGTATTTTCATTACAAGCGATGACATCGAATAAATAAGCAAGCATTTCGATAAAACTTGTGTAATAAAAACAGTATTTAAAAACACACTTTCACTAAGCTGCTAAAAAGGGAAAATTAATATCAAAATAATTTACGTCAAAAAATAAAAACTATAAAAGTTAGAACACTAAAAAAATAGAATATGTAAAATGAATTTCATCAACTTTCATAATATCTTGCTAATTTTTACTGCATGAATTATTGCATTTTTTCTTCTTATATTCGTTATTAAGCTGTTACGTGTTGAACCACATGTTTTTTGGATTATTTATTTATTTAGAACACTAATGAAAATCAATTTTTAGATTTTTTTTATTTGTTTACTTTACTTTAGCAATTTTTTTGCCCAATTTCACTACTCGTTGGTGACACTTATACTGACCCACAATTTAATGAAAACGAATCAATTAATTGAATAGGGAGTTTCTAAATATTTTACTTTGTTCTATTGTCTCCGGAAATTAAGTACTGCATAGAATTTCAGAGAATCCATTCACCAATAGTGAAGATTACTGCCTTGAATGAATTTCATCATTCTAGGCATAATTTTTAAAGAAATTGTTGTTAATCTAGTTTCACAAATTAAAATTTGTAAAAAAAGAACCATTTTTTTAATTTTGAGAGATTTTAGTTACATTAACAATTTATAAAGTTCAAAAATTATTTATTCTCAATTATTTGTTCTAAAATCGTAGAGCTAAAATATCAACATTGCAATTCATTTTTCATTAAATTAACATTAAAAAAATTTCTTTCTTGATAAAGTTAGTTTATTCAAAATGCAATTGCAGGTCAATTTTGGTAGTGTAATTCTAACAGCATGTTGCATAGAACGTTTTAAATGATTTTTGTATCAAAAAAATAAATGAAAAAATAAATAAATGAAATTTATGTTAATATACTAGAAAAAGTCACTTAAAAATTTATACATTAGTAAATTTCAGCTGAAAAATAATCATTTCTGACTAATCAATTTATAGTATGAATAACAGTTCATGAAAAAAAAAGTGGCAGTATTGGAAAATAATTTCACAACAAAAAGAAAAAAAAATAAAATTTTTTTTCGATGCTAGATGATTTTAAATTCCAATAGTGATGCAATTTTATTTTTTCACCAATCGCTTAAGTGTATCAAGAAAAGAAAAAAAAATCAAAATAAAGGTTGTTGGAATTTATTTTTTATTTTGCGATTGCGCAATCCTTAAACGACTTTCATTTCCTGTATCATTTTCTCCAATGTACGATGTAATCCATTTTTATTTATTGCTTTGCAATGATTCGCTAATTTTGGTTGATATTTATGCTTAAATGATGTATTTTTCATTCAATAAAATGCATTTTGCCGTTAAAGTATGAAATCTGTTATTTCGAAGAGCATTATCAATTATATATGAAATAATTAAAAATACTAATCATTAATTAATAACTAGGAATTTTGTGAAATAAATTAATTATACGCTTTCCTGGGAATATGTATAATCTTTGCTCTCTATAAATTCCGAAGTATTCTCTCTTTGAATAACGACTACAGATGAATTTCTTGAGAAAAGACATTTAAAATCTGAATTTGCAGAACAAAAAATTATTCTTGATTTAACTCAGCATATTTCTCATTACAAATAAAAAGAATTTTCCCTTATTTTTATTAACTGATATACTTAATTGTTGAAAGTAAAATTATCTCCACATTTTTTATATGAAAAAATAGTTATTTAATTGATAATGATTATGTTTAATTTTTTTACAAAAAAATCTTTTATTAAACACTTTTATTTATATTTTAATATCATAGGATTAAATTAGGAACATATACCATAGGAGATAATTTAAACCAAACGTTAATAATATCACTATGTAAATGTATAGTATTTTTAATATAAAATGCGTTATATAAAATATTGCATTCGCAAAATCCTTCTATTGTCAACAACATTTTTTGAAATGAGATAAAAAATTCTTACATTAAAAATTTTTAATATCTATTTATTTTATTTATAAAATTTCTCAAAAAATGGTGTATTGTCTCAAACGATTTTTATAAATCTCATTATTTTTCATATATTTTATTATCTTTAAAGAACGATGAAAAATTTAATTGAAGACTGAGTGGCAATAAATATGTATTTAAATGATGTATTCGTTACTCTATATATTTTGTTTATGATTAAAAAAGTTTAATATCTTGGCTTGATTCTCGAAACCAAGCTTAATTTAATTCTTGCTAAATATAACATCAATAAATTATCGACTAAAGTGCAATGAATAAAAAAATTACTCTTTAGAAATCCACTATCTTTTATATTCTAGGTAAATAATAAAATAAGCTTAAATAGCTAATAATATATAAATAGTTACTAAAATGCATTTAAAAACTTGGAATATGTTTAAGTAATATGGTGCTAAAATATGTTTTGTAAACTATGCAAAGTATTTTTAAAAGGTTCAAGTTAAAGAAAAAATAATCTGCAGATTAAATTACAAATGCCCATGATTTACACGGAACGATGTAAAATTTTTAAAATACCAAATGTCTATAAGATTTTTAAAATACCAAAATGCGACAATCACATTAGGAAATTTTTCGGCAGACTAAGCAATAAAAAAACCCTAACGTTCAATGATCAAATTCAGTTTACTGAAGTCCGGTAAATATTCTTATCAATTCATTACTACTAAATGGAGTCTTTTACTCACAACATCAAAAAACGTTTCTCAAAACGTTTGCTTCATTTTATTTACATATCTAAAATCAAGGATGGCAAACCTTTATGAGTCAACGTGCCATTTTTTTAAAGAAATGATTAATGAGGTATAAATATGCTGTCAGATAAATGTGACTTGGGATTATCGGGAAAATAATAGAACCAAATTCTAACAACTCAATACTCTTTATTTACCACGTAAAAATACATTTTGCTCTATATAGTAGTAAAGGTTTAGAAACAACAAAGTCACACTAATGTTAACTTTTTAAAATAAAGTTAACATTAGTGTGACTTTTGTTGTTTCAGATTAGACGACAATTATAGGATTGCAAGATGTCATTTTTAGTGTAATACATGCTGAATTGGAGTCATCTGCCAAATGGTTTCCAAGCGAATCTTCAATTTTATTCATTTGTGGAAATAATGACTCGCAGTCATAGATAGATGAAAATAGGGTTGAAATATCATTATCCAGCTTCTCCAAACAGTTAAATGTGTCTGAAATCGAATTCCATGTTTCTACAATTTCGTTACTGGCATTTTTATTTAATCTTTCAGTTATCTTAAGAAATATAGTAATCAAGCTTTTTATATTGCTTGTTAATCTTCTCTGTTTCAACCAAATTCCCTCTTTCTCATTGTTTCAATAAGGTTTTGAATCCATTTTGGAAATCAGTCAACAGCAATTCAAATTCTTCAATTTCTAATCAATCGACTTGGGATACGTTCAGCTTATCAAATGAAGTTACATGAAAACCTTTTTTGTTCTTTGGCGTGTCCAAAAAATTATGTCGAGAGCCATCAATGGCACGCGCGCCATTGGTTTGCCATTCTTGCCTTAGCCATCATCGCATTTAGCTACATAACTTCAGTTTTTCCCTAGTGGAATACTAGTACTTCTACAAAACTCTCTTATTCTTCATTATTATATTACACTCAGTTTAAATACAAGTGCTCTAGTTCAAAGACTCAACCGAATGTCCAACAAAATGACGATCTAACGGCAGTCATTTTCGAAAGCCAGTTTCAATCCCACTGGTCTTTGAACGCAAATAGTCGATTTTTAGTAAGTTTTTAAATTACGGAAAACCTCAGAATCATCTTTCAATTAGAAAAAAACCTTTTTAAATATCATTAAAACATAGTAAATCTTATTTCATCCTTTAAGCGCCATACCCAGATTTGATACTAGTATCAAATTTTCGGGTCTCAAACGTATAAGAAAATCAAATGATTAAAACCGAAAAATCCAAAACATGTTAAATATTCTTGATATTATTAATTAGCTTTGTTAGATAATAGTTTCCTAAAACGGAACTAATTGTTAGATAATAGTTTCCTCAAATAATTTTATCCACGTTTAGGTTATTTTGAATTCAGTTTGCTAAACAAATCTTGTGTACAATAATGAAGTTAACTCTCACAATTTTATGTCAATTCAATGGAATCATTGTTCTGTTATATTAATAACTAAGATGAATGCATGTGCGTTGAAGATCTACAGAACATACCATTTGAACAAGATTTACCAAACTTGGTACATATATACTTTGAAAAGTAGCAATGTGCGCCTTGAAACAATGTTTTTGAAATTTTTTAGTAGAATTTTAGTTAACTAAAAATTAATCTGAATTTTGTCGTTTTTCCAGGATAATTACCGAATTGTAAATACTTTTGCACTAGAATGAACTTTACACAGCTTCAAAATTTAAACATTCTTTAAGTGATACCATATTTAATAATCGTAAAAATATTTATTAAAATTTTGAAATTTTCAATATGTTGTTTTTTCCCCTTAATTTACAATTACAGATCACGTTACCATGAAATTCAAATCGTGCTTTTCTTTCATTAAATATTGAATCACGTGATTTTCCTCCACCGTAGAAAGCTAAAAAATGACTCTGTTCAATAACTGTGTAGCTTTTAGTGATTGCAATATTCCGAAATGTGAAGATGAAACGGATATTTACTTTTTAAATACCTCTATTTTTCTCCGTTCATGTACATAATAAATAAAACTTAAGTAAGAGAATGGAAAACCTAATGCCAAACAATTAATGTCAAACAATTTAGTGGAATTATGGACATGGCACTATATTTAAATGATTTGACTATAAACATGTAATATAATAAAATTTAGCCAATTACTACCTAGGTCAACAAAGAAAAAATTCATTTTAGTAACTTTTTATTAAATAATTACAATTAATCTATATAATTGTTCAAAAAATTATACCTGCCTAAAACAAAATTATGTTCGTATGATTGAAAATAAATCAGATGACCGTTGTTCGTATCCGTTGAAAATAAATCAGATGACACTCATTTGGTGTTGAATTTTCAACGCCAAGTGTAAATTCAATATGAATTGAGGCAACTTAATTTTCTACGCCAGTAGGGGTAATGTAATTCAAACGAGTAATTTTTAATTTTCTTTATTCTGTATTATTTTAATCCAAGAGTACTTCAAAATAAATCCAAAAAATTGATTAATCCACAACGTTTAATGTTAAATGAGTCAAGCATTAAGAAAATAAACAGAATCTTTTGAAATAAACATGTTAAGAATAATCTCATTAGCGTGGTTAAAAACAAACTGAAATCTCTACTTATTTGAAGGTGGGAAAATAAAGAATTTTGGCGATAAAGTTAATTTTTAATTAATCGATGAAAAGTTAATGAATTAATATTTGCAACTGTTTTAACGTCAGATGTTATCCACTACAAGTT
>JAOUZG010012922.1:0-12127 GCA_026289955.1 Argiope argentata
TTGTATTAATGTTTCAAGTTCCTTCTTAATTTCACAATTTTCAATATGGCGCAGATCTAGTTCTTCTTGAAGATTTTCAGCAGATATTTGCATGAGCAATACTTGATTCTCATATTTTTGGAATTGAACTCCTTCTTTGGTGAAATTTATCGATGCTTGTTCTAAAATATCTGATCCAATGACTGCTTCGAATTTTAATTTGTTAGTAGGTACAACATGCCAAGTTAATAAATAATTTTCGTTGTCCATTTCAAATTCACGTTCAAAGGAACCGATCGTTGTAACTTGTGCTTCACCAATGCCTGTGAGAAGCATTTTATTCTGTGATAATTTGGTTGGATCCATTATCCTTCTGCTTGTGTTTTCTCGTAGCAAACTTACGGTACTACCACTATCTATAAGTGCCGTGATTTTCGTCTTTCCGAAAAATATTTCCTTCGTGCGTAAACCTTCTTTAACGATGAGAGTGCAAGTTCCCTTTGATTCATTTATCTCTTCTTTGGCATTTGGTTTGTTCGTGGTGAACGTATTTACTTTCTTCGGCGGTTCTTTGAATTTCTGCGACTTTGAATAATTCGTTTGAGCATGCTTGGATGCATTGTAGCTCGAGTGCTTTTCGTAATCTTTGTTGTAACACCCCTTCTGTGCGTTGTCTTGAATTCTTTGACGAGTTTCGTACTTGGTGACTGGGAACTTCTTATCCGTTCTGTTATACTCAGATCTTCTTGGTGCTTCATATCTGTAATATTTTTCGATGGGTTCGAATTCTTGTTTTTTAACAAATTTAGATTGCATTTGAATCTTTAATTTTTCTAATTCAAATTCGTCTTTGCGTTTGCGTTCAGCGAGTTCGTCCTGCCTTTTTTGTTCCTCTAGCCTCAATTCTTCGAGGCATAATTTTTCTTCTCTTTCTTCTAAACGTAGTTTTTCTTCTCTTTCTTCTAAACGTAGTTTTTCTTCTCTGGCTTTGCGATCTTCAACAATCGTTGTATGCAGGTTTTTTGTTAGGTCTTCGTCATAATTTTCACTACTAGTAATTAGATTTTTTAGTGTGGCGATGGTCATAGATTGATCAGCTTCTAAATTTAATTCTGTGGCCAATACAAATAAATCTTCGCGTCTACCTTTGCCGAGATATGCCATTTTAAAATTTAAATTTAAACTTAGTAAGCAATTAAAGAAATTAACTAAATTGTCGCGTGTTCAGATAGTAACAATAATGTCGCTATAGTATGGTAAATTTCGTTTTCTCATTTATCAAAATTCTTAAGAAAGAATAATATTGCACCAAAATACACTAAATATAAGATGAAATATGGAAATCTCATTCATTCAGAAATATTTTAGACTATTAACGTGTAAATTAGTTTAAATTATTCGATATTTTAGTTTGCCTATCTCAATTATTAATTTCAACTGAAAAACAAAACACTTTTACAAAAACATTTAATACATCAGTTGTCTCATTTTCTTGTAATAAAGAGAAAAAGAGTTTGAAAAGAATAAAAACTAAATAATAAAAATCTTATTTTAAAAACTGTGATAAAATTTTGTTAAAATGTAAAAAAGAATTTAATCATCAAAGTTCTTTAGATAAAACTAAACACTCAAACTTAAATATAAGTTAATTACTTCGCGGAAAGAACTTTGTTATTATTATACTACACCATCAGAAGCAAGCACATGTTAAAATCATTAATCAGATTCTAAAAAGGAACACACGTTTGAATGAGAGGCATAACGTAAACACTTAAGTAGCTCTTGACTTAGGATCAGTCGCTGAGGGCGAAAGATAAATACATTTTTAATGAAGCGTCAGTGAGGAAATCGAAACCGAAACTAAAGAACTATGCACTTCTGGCGAATGCCACTTAAGAAACAATATAGAATAGGATGAATCAATTCGTTTTTTAAATGAAAATATAAAAATATAACAATTTGAATAATACTCCCGATTTCCTTAATGTTTAAAATATATACTTATGTAGTATATTATTATGCATCACAAATAGAAAAATAATATTTTAAAAAATATATACTCGCTTGATACTTAAAAATATGATCACATACACTTTAAAAATATATGAATTATTTCTTTTGCACAGCTAAAATCAATTTTATAAATAAGACTGAAGTTCTGAAATTCTTCGGAAGATTCTTCTTTAACTAAAAAAATAAAAACAGTACCTCATATCACGGTTTCTCGCTGGCGTTATTGATGATTTCACTTGTGGTTTTAAGATGTTTTAGTTGAAGATCGACGGTGACACTGCTGATCGCCGCTGTAGAAAGGATTTCTGAAGTGGACGTAAACTGTTAGCTTTCATCTGCAGGACTTCTGAAGGGGCTTTTGAGAACAGCTTTGAATTATGAGACAACTCCACTTGGGCAGGGCATGAATATGTTGTTAATTGTTAGTATACAGAGGCAAGCCGCGCGTTTAAAAATTCAGTCAGTCTTTTTTCATCTTAGGCATTAAGCCAATTTCTTTTTTTTAAAGGGATAGTAATTCAAAATAATCGGATACTTAAAGGAGATTTTTAAATGAATCCCGGCCGAGCCCCCATTATTTCTGTGGGTGTCTAAATAAATCTTCCAAAAAATTAGACTTTTCAGATAGCGGGATTTTAGTGGCGTGATGTCTAGGGGTTTTTTAATATTTACGGGTTAGTTTCTAAACCAAAATTAAAATAATACAAACGAAGGATGAAGAGACTTCTTTAGATAAAATAAAAGAATTTATTTAGAGTTAAAGGGGAATATTTACAGGGGGAGTATTTACAGGGAAAATATTAAAAAGAAATAAAACATGGAGATATTTAATAATCAGAAAGTTAGATTATTTCCTCTAAGAGGACGTTAGAGATGGGGAAACATTATGACTGAAAATATATTACCGCGTAGCCGCTGAACTTATCGGGAATCGCTGACGCATGAAGACAGGCGTCTTCTCTGGACGAAAGTTAGTGAGCCTCTGATTCAAAGTTAATTGGGACAGACTTTCGAAAGACCGATAGGTGGCGTTGCTCTGGAATGCAAACTAATTAAAAATAATGGCCCTCTGGGAAATAATCTAACCTTTACAACTCTTGCTTTTTATTTCATATATCATCGGGTGTTGACAAAACAAGATGAAGACAGATGTTGGTTAATTAAAATGGTTCTGTGGAATATCATATATATATATATATATATATATATATATTCCTGAACTAAATATTATAGAAGAAGGTGCTAGAAGGAAATAAGTTAGGCAAAACTAGAATTCTAAAGGAATCAAAAGTTTTAATTTACCAATAATAATGCATAAGTTTTAACCACACTAATTTCTTTTTTAGCATTCTATTATAAAGTTCTTGATTATCTTGATAACCATGTAGATTTCCAATAATGTGTTTTTTTTTAAATTCCTTTCAGCTTTTTATGGTATTCTTTTCGAAGGCGATGAAGAAACGGCCTTTTCGAGTTGCAACTTATACTCTTCAATTGCGTGGGCAGTGCCTTTCATGTATAATGACATCTTTTGTACTTCTGTAAAAATATGCATAGTGCTTGCATTTTCTTGTGCCGGGTTTCTAGGATATTTACTTGCGGAAAGGAGTTACAATGTGAGAAAGAAGCTGATAAATGGAACTATATGAACACGTTTAGCACAAATATACCATCATATTATTATTTATTTTCAATCTTTATACTAAATTGGTAATTATGTATTATACCGTCTTCGCCAACGATTTAGTAACTCATTGGCGAAGGATTTAAATTTGGCGATAAAGATCGACGGATTACACCATTGTCGGATTGTCATAATTGGTGGTTTAGCAACTCATCAGCAACGACTTTAAATTTGGCGAAAAAGTTGGACGGTATAATACGTAAGTACCCAATAAACTGTATTGATATTTATTAATGTTCATTTTAAAAAAAGAAAAGTTTTATACGGTATTGGAACTTTCTGTATAGAAGATGCCGTATTGGCCATTAGTGATATATCTTCCCCCAAAAGTATTTGAAATTCTACAATTTAGTATATGTCTCTTATTGTACTGAAATGAGCTCTCAGAAATCTTGAATCCTTTTTTTATTGTTGTGTTAGGCATTCTAATACTCGAGATAAAACGTTAAATATGAGTTTAATGGAATACAAATTACAAATTAATCAGTAATATAATTCATTTAATAAATAAGTTATATGAATAAGGATATTAGAAGCGATGAGTAGCTTAAGCGATAGAGTGCTATGTAGAATCCAGCTACAAAGACAAATTGCTCTCATTTATTTAATTATGAGATCAAAACATTATGTATGTTTTCTCATTTATTTAACCCTTTTTACACCGAAAAAGTGTTGTTAATCTTACGAATCAAACCCTACTCTCTTTGGAATAATAAAATTAATTGTAGTTTATTTTAAGCAATTTAATTTTTAGTCAATAAGAATAAAATTTCATTTCATATCGATCACTTGTTCGTTGCAAGTGAATAAGCCCTTTCAAATATGCTCATGTTATATTTTCAGAATCCTGTTCAGGAGAATTTTGCAACGACAGCATTTGAGCACTTTTTTATTGACAGATTGAGATAACAGAACTAAAATTTTAGAAACGAGTTCACACGTCAAATTTCATTTACTTAAATTATTGCATTTTTGAATTATCAAGTATATGTAAACGAAAAAACTGCTCAAAATTAATTGCTTTATTGATTTGGTCCAAACATAAAAATGGATCTATAATTTATATGTTAAATCTGTGTACCAAACTTTATGTGGCATATTGAGTCTTGTAATTATCGTGCTAACTTGCACTCGGACAGACAGGCAGACAGATTTTCTCTTAATATATTACGCATAAAATTAAATCTAAATTTACAGATTTAGTATTAACATATAATATGTCGAACTTCATGAATCCATCTTAAAGCGTTTTTATCGTGCTCAGAGACAGGCAAGATTCCAAAAACCTGCTTTGGGAATTAGTCAAGTCCGAAGGAGGTTTTTCGAAATCTTATAGATGAATATTTTGATGGCTACAGTATTTTCTCGTTTGAAAGTAAAGGTATTACTTTCAAAACTGCTATTAGATGCAGCTTGAATAATTGCAAACAAAATAGTTTTAGACTCGCATTTTTTAACACATGCAAGCTTTCACTCAAATTGCATTTGCGCAATGAGATTAGACAGATGACAGACAAACCTTATTTGTCAATATTGTCTGTGATAATATTTTATGTACTAAAAGGTTTAGTGTATGATAATGATACGAAAATTAAATATCTTGATTCCTACTGAATTTTTGAAAATGTTAATCCACAATATTCTATAAATTTTATTCAAACTAATTTGTAATTTAGCTAACGCAATCAAAATCAGTATTAAAAGATTTTTTTTAATGCACCTTGTTTGGAGACCTTGTGTTAATACATACTAATTGTTAAGAAGTTGTAAAATATGCAACCAATAGGTGGCACGCACGTAGTGTGTTGCCCCACCGAAAGCAAGCATAGCTCAGTAGTGTACGAGTAGCCGTGAATAAAAGTGTGAACTATTGGAAGATGCGAGTATCATTCTTTCCTTTGAGTATTAATCCAAAATCCGAGCCAGTTACTCTTGTGATAAAGTCCAGATGGTCCGTCGTAGCTGCAGGTGAGCGCATATTTCCAATAGTTATTCAAATTTGAGTTTAAGAGTTAAAAAATTCATTTAAAATGGAGCCTTTAAAAACGAAAAAGAAAGTTTTGAAAACTGCATTGACAAGGCTTGAAAATAAAGTGGCATCGTCAATAATTGATGATGTAGATTCAGCAACTGTGTTATTATATAACTCTAAAATCAGTGAATTACACAATGACTTTAAACTGTTATTTGACTCTATTTTCTTAACGTGCAAACCAGATGAATTAGAGGAATTCATCAAAGAGAAAAATATCATAGACGATTCTATAGACGAATTAAGATTAAAAGTTAACCGGCAAATAAATAAGAAATCTGATCCTGAACATTCTTCAGACGTTGATCACGTTCTATCAGAAGTGAAATTGCCGACACTTTCTATCCCGAATTTCAACGGTAAAATCGAAAACTGGATAATGTTTAAAGACATGTTTACTGCAAGCGTAATTCAAAACAAAGCAATCTCTAATTCAATGAAGTTACAGTATCTAAAAGCGAGTTGCAGAGATGAGGCTTTAAGAGTAATCAATTCCATATCTATTTCTGATGCTAATTTTAATATTGCCTGGAAACTTCTAGAAGATAGATATTCGAATAAAAGAGAACTATTAAATTCCATTATCAAAAAACTTCTACATCACCCTAGTATTAATGAATCATCGAGTGCCATCCTAAATTTAATCGATGTAACAAATGAATGTGTTCGATCTCTAGAAGTTCTAAATTATAAAGTTGAGAATTTATCAGAAACCATTATCGTGTTTTAATTGTCGAAAAGTTGAATAAATCAACTCGTTATTGGTGGGAAAAAGAACTGAACTTATTCCGAAGAATTTGGTACTTTAAATCAACTGCTTTCGTTTTTGCAAAACCAAGCGAGAACCCTTCAAAACAGTAAAATAAAAGAAAAAGAAATTAAAAAGAGTCATAACTTTCAAAATAAAGTTACGACTATGCTTTCTACATCTAATGCTAAAAACTTAAAATTTAAATGCGTAAAATGCCAGAGTCAAGATTTTCATGGACTTTATAGATGTCCTGAATTTCTAAATCTTTCCGTAAAAGATAGATGGTGAATTCGTGAAAAAACATAATCTTTGTTTCAACTGTTTAAAATCTCATGCAGTACGAAATTGTACGTCTACTTTCAGGTGTCAAAAATGCTCGAAGAAGCATTCCACATTGCTTCATTTCGAGAACGAGAAACTAAACATTAGCGAAATTAGGGATAAAAACGGTCAAGGCCACGGAGATGAGTCATCGAGTCTCAATCCAAACGCCATGAGCTTTGATTTGTGCAATGATCGTAGTATATTTTCCGGAGCAGCTGTGAAAGTAAGAGATAAAAAAAAAAAAAACGGTGATACTTTCAACTGCGATTATATTCGTTAAGGATCGTTACGGAAATCTGAAAAAGGCCAGATGTTTGATAGATTGTGGCAGTATGTGCTCGATGGTAACCATTGAGTTAACAGATTTATTGCAAATAAAAAAAGAAGCAGTATCGGGTTTAAATAATGCCAAAATAAATGTGAACTCTAGAGTTAGCGCGGTAGTGTCTAACGGAGTGACTTTGAGATAAAATTAGAGTTTTTATGCGTACCCAAAATTTGTAATATGATTCCAATTGATTCGTTACAAATTCCAAAAGAGAATTTACCGAGTAATATTAACCTCGCCGATCCTGAATTTTACCGCCCAGGTAACATAGATATGCTTTTAGGTGCAGAGATATTCTATCAACTCTTGAGATCCGGGCAAATTCAAATGCCCGATTCTGAGATAATATTTCATAATTCAATGTTTGGCTTTATAGCCACCGGTAGTGCTTCAAATTCCAAACCTCAAAATATACAACAAGTTCATTGTGGGCTTATTTATGATTGTAGTGGCATAGGAAATGAAATCCAAAAATTTTGGGAGCTCGAATCAGTAGGAATTAAAGATGATCCTAATTGCAATGAGGTTGATCAGTCTTTAGAGACATTTGAAAAAACCGTTTGCTACAAAAATAATCATTATGAGGTTGAACTACCATGGAAGAGGAATTGGAATGAACTTAATGATAATTACAGTGTTGCAAAAAAGAGGCTAGATTCCCTTGTGCGGAGATTTAAGAAAAATCCTGATCTAAATTTGCAGTATCGTGAAACCTTTCGTGATTATGAGGAAAAGGGCATAATAGAAAAGGTGACCAATCCTGAGAAGCTTACGAACAAACCAGTCTACTATTTACCTCATCAGCCAGTGTTTAGACATGATAGTTCAAACACAAAAATGCGTATTGTTTACGACGCGAGTTCAAGTCAAAGCTTTCAACACTTGAGTTTAAATGACTGTCTTTGACCTGGCCCAAACTTGAATTCCAATATATTTGACATTCTAATAAGTTTCAGACTGAACAAAATTGCAATCACATCTGATATTGAGAAAGCTTTCTTACAGTTATTGCTAGCTGAAAAAGACAGAGATGCAGTGCGTTTCCTATGGACAGAAAATGATTCACTTCAAGTGTATAGATTTAATCGTGTACTCTTCGGAGTAAGATCCAGCCCATTTCCCCTTTCTGCTACCATTAAGACGCACTTGAAAAAATTCCATGAGGAGTTCCCGACCACTACAGAATGTCTGGAGCGATCTTTCTACGTAGATGATTTTGTATGCGGAGCTAGCAGATTGCAAGATGCATTGGAAATTTCTACTCAAGCTGTATCCATAATGTCCGAAGCTAGTATGGTGCTGAGAAAGTGGGCAACAAATAGCGACGAACTGATGCAGTTGTGGAAACGTGAAGGTTTAAAAACTCATCTGCAGGACAATCCAACTAGTCAGAGTACCGATTCAACCAAAGTTTTAGGGATGCTGTGGGATACTGTTAAAGATCACCTGCTCGTAAGAATGCAGAGTTTAATGGATAGTCTATCGAAAAACGAGAACACGAAACGTTACCTCCTACGTGCAATATCAAAGATATTTGATCCTCTTGGTCTTCTTACTCCATTTACTATTCGTGTGAAGTGCATCCTCCAGATCTTGTGGAAGAAGAAACTCTCTTGGGACGAAGAACTGCCCCCAGAGATTCAAAAGTTGTGGTGCCAATGGATGTCTGAGGTGCCTCGTCTTCCTGAGCTGCAGATTCCCAGGTGTGTACTAGGTGGTATTGAAGAACCCACGGATGTCTTCGAACTTCATTGTTTTGAGATTCAAGTAAAAAGGCTTATGGTGTTGTCATATATACGAGAGTTATGAAAGATTGCAGTGTTGAAGTTAATCTTCTAGTGTCCAAAAGCCGTGTTACTCCTCTTACCAAAATAACCTTGCCGAGACTGGAATTACTTGGTGCATTGCCCGCAGCTCGATTAGCAAGCAAAGTTATGGCAATTGTCGATCTCAAAAGACCTTCTAAAGTTTTCTTTTGGACCGATTCAAAAATCACCCTTTATTGGATTAAAGGATCCAGTAAGAAGTGGAAGTCCTTTGTAGCCAATCGAGTGACTGAAATCCAGAGCCTGCGTGATACAAGTGCCTGGTTTCACTGTCCTGGCAAACAAAATCCTGCTGACCTCTTAAGCAGGGGTGTCAGTGTTGATGTTCTATTAAAAAGTGACCTATGGTGGAGAGGACCTGAATTCTTGAGAGATGTTGACTTTCCAGCAAATACGGGTAATGGTGATACTTCAGTTTCCCCGAGTGACGTTTCCGATGAACTAAAGAAAAGTTGTGACTATTCTCCACTTACCTTTACTATCCGTAATCATAATACCTTGATTGATGATATTCTTGAAATAAGTAATAACTATATGAGTATAATTCGTGTTATGTGCTATGTATTTAGATTTATACATAATGTTAAAAATAGTAAAAGACTTGCAGGTCATCTTACCATCAAAGAACTTCAACAAGCTGAAATGAGTGCAATTCAGCTGGTTCAACAAAGTGAGTTTGCAGAAGAGATTAAAAATCTCAAAAAGGGTGTTTCAGTTTCCATTAATAGTAAGATAAAATCTTTAAATTGTTTTTCAGATGAGAATGGTATTTTACGAGTTGGTGGCAGATTAACATATTCAGACCTGAGTTTAAATGAAAAACACCCAATTGTTCTGCCTGCCAAGCACCCTCTTACAGTAATTATAGTAAGATATTATCATTTAAAATATTTGCATGTTTGTTCTAAGGCTTTATTATATCACATTAGACGTAAATTTTGGATTTTAAATGGTAGAAGTGTATGTAGAAAAGTTGTATATCAATGTATTTCTTGTTTTAAAAGCAAACCTGTTGTTAAAAACTCAAAACTTTCAATGCAAAATATAAACGACTCGAAGCGTAAAAAACTGAACATCTTTACTTTAACAGAAAGGATCATACACTGAAAAACATTATTACATTTTCTTCCAAAAAAAATGATATATATATTTACATCCGGTCACATTACTCACTCAACATCCGACATGACTCATGCTTTATAGCACGTGCGTAATAAAAATAAAATAACGAACATTTCAGTACATCGTTTTTAACATCCTCCCACCTTTTGATTATGGAGCATAATCAAAACTGTTTTGAGCTTGTAAAGGCAATCTACAAATTTAGTCTCTCTGGAACTTTCAGTCTTCTTCCACGCTTACTAAATTTAGGTGTGCGCTCGAGGATGGTGGTGCCATTGAGATGGTCGAATTCCCCGGAATGATCCATTGATTTTATGCTCTTCAAATATTGAGGACCATCTGAGGTTGCGATCTCCAATGAGTATATCCTTTGTATAGGGCGAAGCAGCTCATGAGTCGACGTCTGCACTCTGACCAGACGAACTTCTCCGTCTCTCCCAAGAATCAGCTCTGAAATGCGTCCCAATGGCCAGTCAATGCGTTTTTTGTTATCAGATCCTACCAAAACAATGTCTCCAATTGAAATTTTAATTCTTGACTGTGTTCTCTGTACTCGTTGTATAAGAGTGCCTAAATACTCTGATCTAAACCTCTCCCTTAGATCTTTAATTAAGTGCTGTCTATATTTTATTCTTTTTGTAAGGGATTTACTATCGACGGCATCAATATCTATCAGTTTATATTCTTGAAGGTCTTGCAAAAACATCGACGGTGATATTGGTTTTATAGATTCGCTCTCAGTAACGTAAGTAAGCGGTCTTGAATTTATGACGCTTTCACAATCAGCTAGGACAGTTAACATTTCTTCATAACTCAAGCTAGCCTTTCCTAGCACTCTTCTTAATAGATCTTTCAAAATTCTTATGAGGCGCTCCCACCAACCACCCCACCATGCAGCAGTTGGCGGGTTGAACTTCCATTCGATAGCGTTTACAACTCCTTGTCTTTTAACCTGTTTCCAATCCAATAGCCTTAGAGCATTGGCTGCTCCTCCGAAATTTGTACCGTTATCACAATAAACAGTTGAGCATCTTCCTCTACGCGAAACAAACCTTCGAAATGCCATTAAGAAAGCTTCTGTCGTAGCGGCAGTGACAAGCTCAAAATGTACTGCTCGATATACGGCGCAAGTAAATATTAACACCCAGCTCTTTTTATTTTCTTTAAGAAAGAGTGGACCAGCCATATCAATCCCGGTAATCTGAAAAACAGCTGCATCTTTTACTCTGTCTTCGGGAAGTGGAGAGGCAATCGTTTCCATATTTCTTGAGTTAAACCTCTTACAAGTAATACAACTTGTCAAGACTTGTTTCACAGTTCTTCTTCCTTGTAAAATCCAATATTTTTCTCTTAAAATATTCAAAAGTATCTGTACACCTGCATGACAATTTTTCTCATGTGTGTAGACTATCAATCTTTTAATCACTTCATGATTTGGAGGTAGTATAGCAGGTTTCAAAAATGCATCATTATCTTTTCTGTTGGTAATTTTGGTCTTTAATCGAAGGATGCCTTTCTCATCTTTAAATGCTTGCAGAGTTTTAAGTCGATCATCATTCTCAGATGAAAAACACTCTTTTTGAATCAAGCTTATTAGCTTTTCTTCAGCTTCCTGGAATTCTGAAGCAACTGTTTCTCCGTATCTTTTTTCTTTTGGTCTCACACAATTGTGTTTAAATCGGAGAATCCATGCTATAAGTCTAACAATGCTTTCATATCTGTAAAATTTGACGTAGTACCAATTATTATTTTGGCAAATTTCACTATTTGTTAATGTGTATGAGGATTTCGACTTCTCCTTTTCAATATCATCTTCATCGTAAGAATTATTAACTAGATCTGTAAGATGTTTGAACTCAAAAGGATCTTTCATCCATTTAGGACCTTGCCACCACTTTGACGATAGGAATTGTTTTGCTTTAGAACCACGCGAAGGCAAATCTGCCGGATTCTTTTCACCAGGCACATGTCTCCAGGACGTGGGATCACTTAGCTTTCGAATCTCGTTTACACGATTGCGTACAAATACCGACCAGTTATCGTCTCTCTGTATCCACGCCAACACGGT